>VKOC01016852.1:0-20105 GCA_009364415.1 Spea multiplicata
GTGTGGATTGGTATATGTGTGGGGATTGGTATATGTGTGTGGATGAGTATGTGTGTGGATGAGTATGTGTGTGGATTGGAATGTGTGTGAGAGTGATGGGTGTTATGCTGTACCATTTCCAATGTATTTTTCATTATATAATTATGGTCTAAAGTACATCATAACTCCCATCACTCTATACTGTTCCATACAGTGGCAGAGCTGGGAGGCAGAGGCCTTGCACCCCCACCGCAGGACTCCTGAAAGGTAAGTGAACTTCAAAGAGGGAGAGGGTAGATAGTTAGGAGGGGGTAGATAGGGAGAATGGAGTGAGACGGGGTACATAGGGCAATCATACTCCTATCATGCCAAGTAGTCTACGAGTACATCCTGGAATCTGCGGGCATGATAAGAATGTGATTGCTGTTAATCATATATATATATAAATATTGTTATTTAATTGTTTTGTTATGTGTTATGGTGTGTGGGGGGGTCATATTCGGTTTCGGCCAGGTAAATGCTGCACTTTTGGTTTCAGTCCAGAATTCGTTTCGGTGCATCCCTACTACTAAGCCAGACAATGAAGTGGTAGGCCTACACCACATCAATGTTTGGTGTAGTATATAGTCATTGGGGTTTTGTTACAAGTTTTGATTCCTTTCTTTTTTTGGGATGGGGGGGGGCGCCAGACGAGTAGTCCGCACAGGGCGCCAGAACACCTAAGGCCGGCTCTGATGGAGTGTGTGTTAGAATGAATGTGTACGTGTCTGTTAGTGAGTATGAGTCAAGTGTGTTTACATATGTGTGTCAAAATGTATGTAGGAAGGTGGGCAAGGGACAAAGAAGGCACAGACAAGCTGTTTATGGACAATGATGGTACAGACCAGCTGTTGAAGTTGGGGGCCCCAGGGCAATTTTCTCACAAAGGCCCTGTGGTTTTGAGCTACGCCGCTGGCTTCAGGGGATATCAGATGGGCAGTGCTAATCTTAATTTACGTCTGTTTTTTATAACAATTTTAATGTGCTGGGTCCAAAGCTGCAAGCAGTCTAAAAAATAAGTCATGTTTTTGTTTTCTTTTTATGTTATTGTGTCGCTTGTCTCCCATGTCTGGGACTGTGTACTGTTCCTTGACGTCTCTGAGACAGTGGCTGTATCGTTTTGTTATGTTGTTCTTGTTCTTTGTTGAAAAATTAATAAAAAGAGTTTAATAAAAAATAAGTCATATTGACCAGAACTGAAAACATAGACATAGATAATAGTGCATTTTGAGTTACTGAAAACCTCTTTTCAACATCCAAATATTTTCCACTGGGATCTGATCTAGGGCCCTGGTGTATAACAGTAACCTGATTAGAAGTTGGCTGGGGGCATACAGTTTAGCTGGGGGCATACAATGATAAGACACTGGTAAGTACAATATTTGCTGGATTATAAAACAAGGTTTTTTCAGAGCAAATTCGAGGTCTATTTGAGGCCTGATTACAAGACTAAGATCCAGATCCACCACAGCGCTGCAGGGGACCTGGATCCTCCTCTCTGGCAGCCAGTGGATGTATGTGCAAGGTGCACCAAGGTGCACATGACCTTCCAGTGCTCATTCATAGAAGCCGTAGCGGAAGTGCCGGCAGCAGAAGTGGAGGTTGTCTGCGTACATCGCACAGACCTCCACCAGCTGCCCCACTAGACGCCAAGGAATCTGAAGCATGGGGGACAAGTGTAGGGATGCACTGGCAAGTTGGGGGAGGGTAAGAGTGGCATATGGGGAGTATAAGGGCTTTCTGGAGGCAGAGTGGCATATAGGTGGTTAAAAGGAATATCAGAGAGGCAGAGTGGCATATAGGGGTGTATAAGGCATTTCAGGGGGGCAGAGTTGCACATAGGAGTATAAGGCATATTTGGGGGGCAGATGTGCATAACTGAGGTCAGGTTGGCAAATAAAAGGAAATTTTCCTAAATTCATATTCAAATTTGGGGGGGGGCGTTTCATAATCCCGGTTGTTTTATAATCAAGCAAATATGGTATTTAAATCTGCAAAATTACAGGCAAAAAAGTATGCGCTTAATAAGTGATTTTATCTAACTGCCTCCAGGATTCATTTTCCTGAAGTTTGTATAACTGACAGAATTTTTACTTAGTGACTACATTTGTTCCAAGCCCAGACAAGTTCAAATATAATCTAAAATGAAAACCTGTCATCAGCCAGGAATTGGGTTTTCATCGATTAAAGCTATAAATAGTCTCTAATGTACTACTGATTATTGATTATAGTATTAAGGTTCCCTTAGCATGTGCCGCAGTTGGATAATAGGGAATGTATGATAGAAGCCTTACCCCTGACAGGGCCACTTTGGGATCAAAAATAGGCACACATGCTCACAAATAGGTTTGGTAATTAACTATTGTCAGCAATTGAAAAACAGGCCCAGAACCAGTTCTACCACTAGGCACTAGCCTTTGATTAGTTTCACATATCCGCACACATAACTTCTGTTAGTTCACTTTTTCCTTTTTATATGGCTTGGGTAGCAGGTCCTAGCAAATTATATATTGCATACAAACACTGTAATTTTTCTGTTTGGTAGGAAGCACTTAATTACCCAGCAGATTAATTGCTGTAATAATTAGCAATAACACCAGGAGAATAACATTCTGTGTTTTAATAAGAAGGATTCTCTGCATTCCCATAAAGCAGAACATACCCCAGGCTGAAAAACAACTTTGTTATTCAGCCAATCCTCTAGCAAATTAGCAATTAATGTAAAACTAATAGGGGTCCAATTATCCACAATTTGTCTGCCCTCAAGTACTTAAATAAGTATTTCTTTGTGGTAATGAAGTGTTAAGGAAGAGATATGTCTATTTACTGCTATGTATGATATGCAGGAGGAATACATGCTATGCTTTCATCCGTTTTTAAGATATATTTTATGACAGGTGCATGAAGATTCATGCTTAGCTGGAAGTTAAAGTTGGTAAGAATAGTTGTAATGATAAGTAAATCAAAGTTCATCCAGTAGGATATAATTCAGGCTAGAATTCCACTTGAATATGATGCTGTTTTGAAATGTCCTATCTGAATTACTTTTTAGATGGTTATATACCGTACTGGCCCGAATATAGGCCGCACTTTTTTCCCCCACTTTAAGTCTTTAAAGTGGGGGTGCGGCCTATATTCGGGAATTCCCGGCAAGGGAGATTGTTAAAGCACATCGTGAAGACGTGCCGGCAGCGGAGGTTGTTTACCCGCATCGCCGCTGCCGGTGAACATCCACACGATGCATTTTACATCCCCCGGGAGTTGTATACGCGATTTGCATAGATGTCCCCCTCCAGCCCCGCAAGACACCCGGGAGTCTGCTCTGGTAAGTCGGGGGGGGGGACGACAGAGTGGCAGCATTTCTTCGGGTGCGGCCTATATCCGAGCCAATACGCTAAATACCCTGACAGAGCGACCACTAGGTAAGAGCCAGACCTTAGTAAAAAATATCTTCTGTAAATAAACAATGTATCTAAAAATAAGTATGCACCATAAAAACAATTTCCAAACGATGTTAAAATATACACACACCTGGCCTTACACACATATTCCCACATATATACGTATAACTTGCCCCTGCACATGCCTTCCCATACACACACATATACACTGCCAGTATACACACTTATATATACAGTATATATATATATATATATATACACTACCGTATACACATACTGTATACACACACACCTCTGCCCGTACACACATATATACACTACCCATATACCCTGCCCTTACACCTGACTGCCCACACACACACATACATAGACCCTGCCCTTACACACGCCTGCCCATACACGCATATATACACTACGCACTTATACAGCCCTGCCCATCCACATATATACACACATATATATACACTGCACTTCAAAATACGTTTTCTCTCTCTTTTCTCATTAACTCTCTCCTTTGTCATCTCTTTTCATTCTCTTTATCGCTCTGTTCTTTAGCTATCCATACCTCTTATTTACTCATTTTGTTGTTTCTCATTATATCTTCCCTTTCTCACAGTCTCCCCTTTCTCTTTATCGCTCCTCCCCATTTTATCTGTGATTTGTCTTTAGCTCCTCCCTTTCTCACTAGCATCTACCACCTTTTCTCCCGAATCACTCACCTTTCTCCTTCTGCCTTCCATTTGTCCTCATCTCTTTCCTTTTTCCCTCTGCCCCCTTTTCCTCATCTCTTTCCTTTCACCCTTTCACCCCTCTCCCTATGGCTTTTCTTTCTCCCCATCTCTTAACTTTCTCCTTCTGCTTTTTCTTCTGTAGTGGGACTACAAGGTCTGCTTCTTCAGACCTCTGCTTTAGCACCCCCACATTGCAGGTGGCTTCCATGCTGAGCGGCGGCATGTGACATCATATCCCTGCACTCAGCAACAATCACTGGCTTTAGGGAGCCCTGAGACAAACCTCATGTTCTCTTAATTTTTGGCCAGTTAGAGAGATTAATCTATGATCTCCCCAACTGGTCCTACACCTGTACACCTGTCCCTGGAAAATCGGGACAGTTTTTCAAGTATGCAATACATTGTCATTTGTTTTGCTGACAGGTTAGTCTTACCAATTGACGTTAACCTTCACATTATGAATTCCCTTCCCCTAAAACCTTCATCGTAATTTGAATATTGTTGTTGGTTTTTTGTTGTTGTGTACTTTCTAATCAAATACTGGCATGTTTGCCTCTGGGCATTTGCATCACAATAATTATCATGGATACATCCTTCAGCAAAGGAGATGAAGGTTGCAAAACAAAACCAAGGACAGTCAGAGTCGATGGATCTCTGTAAGCAAGCATGGTTATTAATTAGGTAACTCAGTCAGAATATTGCTTTCCCCCTTGAAAATTGTCAGTTGATTAGCTTGAATAAAAGGCATATCCGGAGGAATTGATATTTTAATATTACCAATTTATCAAAGAAATGCAAACGGGTACTGTAGGCTCCCACTTATTAAAATGGAAAATGCTGTACAATGTAACGTGAAACTCTGCTGTAATGAGATTTCCTCTCCTCTTAAATATTTGTCATGCAACAAAACATCATTGTCCCTATGGACTGCCACTGGTGTCACAATTTCTTCAGAACGGAACTAAGATAGTTTCACTGACTGTATTCATAGTTTAATTTCATGTTCATTATCATAGAGGAAGTTGAGAGATCTCAAGTCATCACTGCCAAAAATGACTTTTAGAATGATTTGCTTTTGTTATAGTTTACTAATTATGGCGTCACTTGTGTCAAAGCATTGTAATTTTTTAACCCCTTAACAACATTAGGACGTACTATTATTTCCTAAAAGAAGTGGCCCATATGACCACTAGGATGCAATAGTATATAAAAGTAAGCGTTTTGCCCTTAAAAAAAGATACCCAGAGGGATCTCTGATGACCCCCACCCGCTGGCTGTTTATGAGTACTGCGATCATGTAGGGCAATAGAAAACTATAGATGGCTAGCTAGGTAGACAGATGCAGTTAATTTACTGCACAGAGTGATTATTTTGAGAAAATAAATTGCATGTGCAGTTATCCTTTGGAAAGTATGTGCCTGACTGAATTAACATCACTTCCTATTAAATATGCTGTTGAATTTGATGGAGATATTTAATATATAAAAGTGGGGATTTTATTGGTGCAATTCATTTCATCGCTGCTGCACGTTAGTTTTTGATTGGCAAAAATTTTTTTGCATTGAAGGCAATGCAGTGCACTTTAATTGAAATCATCACTTTCTGGGTAAAGCCAACTTGCCTATATAAATCTGAATATTGTAAGATTAGATCGTAAAATGCATTAAATATTTTACTTCTGCATATGTTTTGCTTCACTAGACTATCTGAATCTAACATAAATGCATTTTAAAGTAAAATAACTCACCCACCCTTTCTAACAAGCATGAATGCATCTGAAGTGATTCATGAAGGATTCACGTAATAGGCACTCAGCCTGCAATTCAAATGGGGCAGATGAGACAATCCAAGCACATGAAGGTATCAGGAGACTGTATGAATTAACAAGCAGGGCATGATGACACAGTGCCAGGCAGCTGCAACTCATTTGGCTCATATACTGCAAATATGACAGCTTTTACTGATTTCTAAGAGCCTCAAGTATCCCTTTTCAATATCTTGCCATAGCATTAACTCTATCAGAAACAGTTAATTACAGTAACGTAGAGATTTACAGAAATCAATAAGTGGGTCCTATTCTAACAGAATTAAATCTGTTTTTCAGTAGTAATTCAGCTGTTAATGGATCGTTGCTGGTTCATTCTATAGATTGGCCACACTTTAATAATATATTGGATTACAAATACAGACAATATTTTTAGTCCCTAAAACATTATCATATGTAAATACCACTACCTAGGCTTGCTCACTTGGAGTTTCACACAAAAGGTTGGGGGAGGGGGATCACGGTGAAGTGTTTAATATTTGAAATTCAGAGACTCCAGGGGCAGGATTTGATTTGGGAAGTGGGATGTAGAGATTCACACATTGTCCTTGTATGTTATTGCCTAAGACACTTGACATGCTTTCCAATTCCAACACGTTCCAGCAATCTCTGCTCCTTGAGCAAGATATCATGGCTAGCCCCATTATATGATATAGGGGCAACATGGGCAGACTTGGCAGGGACAAATACTATTTCCCCACCTGCAGAATAAAGAATTGACCCAAAGATTTTGTGCTATGGTACTTTAAGGCTTCTGGACAGACTTGGAGAGTTTAGAGAGATTAATTAAATATATCAACATTTTAACTGATTATAAATGTGTTAATTTAGTTATTCTTATTTAGTTTTTTGTACATGCCAAACATGCTATATTTCCAGTTATGATACAGACCATTCATGCAAATATTCAGTAACTTGAATTCACAAGAACATTATTATTTTACAAGGTCCAAATGCTCTGAAAAATACCCCTCGTCTTATATTCAAGGTTGTCTTTTAATCAGACCTCAAATAGAGGTCTGACTACAAGACTAAGATCCAGATCCCCGCAGAGATCCTCCTTTCTGGCAGGTGGTGGACGTCTACACGATGTGCTGCCGGCACTTCTGCCGTGGCTTCTATGACGGAGCACCGGCGTGATGACCTTCTCCGTGCTCCACCATAGAAGCCACGGCAGAAGTACCGTCTGGCAACAGCGGAGGTTGTCTGCGACACTTCCACCGGGGCCTCTATGACGGAGCACCGGCGTGACGTGATCTTCCGGTGGTCATTCATAGAAACCCAGGCGTAAGTCCCCCCGGTAGGGAGGTATAAGGCATATCTGGGGGGCAGAATGGCATATAGGGGTATAAGGCATATCGGGGTGGGGCAGAGTGATTAATAGGGGGTATAAGGCATATCTGGGGGCAGAGTAGCAAACCATGGGGTAGATGTGCATAACTGGGGGTCAGGTTGGCAAATAAAAGGAAATAAAAACAAAAATTGCATTTTTCTCAATCATAGTTTTTATTAAATATGAAAAAATAGTTTTACATGTAAGTTAATTTACTAATACATTTTCTTATATTCAGGCTATTTTCTTTTTTTTTCATCCATATTCAAATTTTTTGGGGGGTCGTCTGAAAATCAGGGTCATCTTATAATCAAGCAAATACGGTATTACTTTTTATTTATTAAGTGCCAACAAATTACGCAGCACTGTACAATTTATATGTGGCAGTTAACACATACATAACAAATAGCCTATTAATACATACAGATACATGCGGAGCTGAGAACGCCGCACATGAGCCTGTCATCTAGCCTTATGATACTTTTAAACAAAGTTCCAGGGAGGTATGGTGGGCTTTTGAGGGCCCCGTTCAAGATCTAGAGGAATAGTATGGGTAACTGAAAGAAAAGGAGGAGTGAAGAGAGCGAGTAGGAGGTTGTAGGAGGTCAGGGGGGTGGAGATCAAAGGAATATGAAAAAAGGTAAATACTAACATTTGCCTAAAAAGAAACTATGTCCCCAAAATACATATTTAGTACATATACAGGAAAACATGCATAATTATACAAAATATGAATTAAGAGTATTGCATAGAAGTATGTTCCCAGCTTGATTGTGTAATACATGAGCACATTTAATCTCCTGCCCAATATAGACTATTGTGGAGTAAAAACTATTAAAATGATAAACAATTGGCTAAAGTCCCCCCGAAGAAAATGAAGCTTAACATGTTACAAAACAAAAGAAACATTAAAAAAACTAAAATATTTACCCTAAGGGTAAGGCTTTCTTTAAGGACTAGAACAGAAAGCAGCCCCTGCTTTTAATTAAAATACTTGCAATCGCCTTCTCCTACATCCTGATATGGCTCCATGTCTGTCAAACAAAATTGGGGCATAGGTAATTAATGTCAAAGAAATATACCAACGAGTAGATTATATTGGGCTAAAGTATGTTAACATGATTATAAAAGAATTTGCTTTGTAGGAAATGTGGGAACTCTCTAGTTTTGTCCTGAAGAATATGAGGTAGAAGGCTGAGGTATAAGTAGTGTCCATACTTCCCCAGGTCTGTTGATGAGTCACTGCCTTTCTCCTTGTTTTATTCATTTTTTAAACAAAAATATGTTACATCTACATTTATGTAGCAATGCCAAAACCGCCATTGTTTTCCAACTAGCACGAACTTGAATGTGCTGCAGTTGAAATCATGTCAGTCAAGTTAGTTTTATGTCACGAGTAAATGCGAGTTGGCATTAATGAGCATGTAAGTTGGGCATTTTGTCCGACTCCTTCAAATTTGCTGCTGCTGCAACCTTACATCGCCTGCCAACTGCCATTTGCTCGACCTTTTGTGTGTAGAGGCATTGGTTTTGACAAAAAAAAAAACACAAAATGTATTAATTAAAGTGTCTTGAATCTGAAAAAAAGCCAACATGCATAGGTTTTGTTTATGTCTTTAGGAAGTTACTGGGCACAAAATGGAACAAGCTCATTCCCAAACTTAATTTTTTTTACAATATATTTTGTGATGACAATGTCTCATTTAGGACTGTTTAGCAGCCTGCCAGCGCAAAATAACCCCCCACAAAAGTATATCTTTTTGGAGAGAAGACAACCCAGGGTATTTCACTAGGAGTGTTTTGATGCTTCTTATACAGTGTCTTATACAGTGGTGGTAGATTTTTAATTTTTTTTAACCCGGAAAGGGGACCTGCTGCTTTCCTCTGTGTTGTTCAGCAGCGCCTCTTGATCCGTCGCGGGGACACAGGAACCCAGTGGAGTCACGTGAATGTACATCACATTCCTGTTCCAGTTCGAGCAAAGCAGAGGGAAACAGCGGCCCCCACCGAAGTCTGCGAGCGTCACCAGAAGATCTGCAGTTCAGGTAAGGGTGGGGGAGTAAATTAATTAATATATGTGTGTGTGTGTGTGATAGCATGGATCCATGTGTAGGGGGCACAGGGAGGGGGCACAGAGAGTGATGTGCATGTACTGGCTGCCTCAGCATGATATGAGTGTGATTGCTAACAATTCCTAGCAGCTAACATCAATCATACTCCTATCATGCCCAGGCAGCGAGTACAATAACTTTATGCAATTTTTTTCATTTCGGGCACAGTCATGCTGTAATAGAAAAAGGGCCTTCCCAAAACTGTTCCCACAAGTTGAAGGCATAGCATTGTCCACAATGCCTTGGTATGTGCCATTCAGCTTACCAAGATGTTTTGGACAATGCTATCCACAACAGTGGGTGACCTACTGCTCTTGTGTGGATACTCGAGTTCCATTCATAAGCAAAATCTCGATTGATCCACCATGTAACGGATAAATGGTGGTTTCTGAGGATTACACCGGGAACTGCCAGGTAGCGGTATTCAAGGAAGTAATATAAAAAAGATACTCTGGGCTATTTTACTAGGGCCATTTCGACATTGGCAAAGGTTTTTTTTTTTTTTAAATATATGAATCGATATAAGGGTAGTTTTCTTTACTTTTTATTAATTTTTTGGATTTTTTTCACTCCCAGAGAGCAGTGCACAATCTTTGAGACCTACTTTTAGCTCCGTTATGACCCCGGCTCCTGCACAGCAATCAGAGGTTCCCCTGTAAGGTTCCCTCTGATTGCCTGTGTGCAACCCTGTCTAAGAGGGAGGCATCCGGGCAGTGTCTCATGACATCCCACGGATCCTTTTATGGCTTCTCCCGACTACAGTGGCTGGCTGCAGCCTAGAGCGCAGCTGCTCCGCACGCAAGATGGCAGCGATGGGCAGACATGAACAGAGTGACATCACTCCATTTTGAATTTAGCACTAATTATGAAATTGTCACCCTATATTATTATTATGAAATTGTCTTCCTATAATGCCCTCTGATGGTCTTACCTATGTTCGACATTTTATCCTGTCTTAGTGTGTGCTATTGCTACTTTTCTCCATGCTTAAGACCTGTTTAAACCTACCTGTGTGCACCTTTAAAATTTGTTCCAAGTCTTGGAAGATCATCAAAAAGTCCCATATTCACTTTAACCCAAAAGGCTTAACCCAAGGGGGAACCGGTTGGAGGGCAAAGGATTCTTCCAAACAGGGCTTTTTCCTGTGGATACACATCGTCCTACCTTGCACCAGCATGTCCTCTACTGCACTGTTTGTGACACTGTTACGGCATTTAAATCCAGTTGATGGGTAACAGCGCTCAGTTAAAGGGCCATTACATTCAATCTTACAGCTCAGGCTACACATGTTGGTCTCAGACAGACCAGGCTGTCATTTGACATTTTGATCTCCTGTTCAACGGCAGAGATTTAGTCCTGCGAGTGCAAAATGTCCGTGACGTAGGTGATATGTCGTTGGTCCTCTAGGACCATTTTGTGTGAAATATTCCCATAGGTTCTGGGTCACGAAGGGGTTAATAAAAATAAGGGGAAAAGAGTAATTGATGTGAAAAAATATCAAGAAATGTAGGAGAATTACATTTATTGTGAAACACAGGCACGTTCATAAAGTTAAGTGCTTTGTTAAATAGACTGAATGCATGAAATAATTACATTTTATAAAGCTTAATAAAACAAGCGAACAAATAATATTCATTTTTTGATGGTACTGGACTTTTAAAGTTACCGATCATTGAGCACAATCTGTATGAAAGTGTTGTTGATGCCAGAAAACAGCTTCACTGGTTTTAAGCACTGCCAGCTGCACTTAATTAAACTGTGGAAAATCATCACTTTACTATTTTGGCACATTTTTTGTTTACCTCTGAGCCTCCTCTATATATACGGGTCTTGTTACTAAGAGCTGGTGAAATATCACAGTATAGTATATTAAAATTAAGAAGCAAGAAAGCAAAAAAAAGTGTTGTATGAATAAAAGTAGTAGACAATTAAAACTGAAATACTGTGCTTTTATAAGCTTTGTATTAGTGCACCATGCATTTTATTTGAATACAATGTTTTTGATGACTGGGTATTGCTGATTTCTCTAAAGCTCTTGCTTTAGCTACGTTTGCTAGACAAATCTCAGAAGGCACTCTCATGCTCCCTTCTGGCAACCAATAGAATGTACCAGGCTGGATTTAGATTTTTATGCATCTCTACGTGCACTAAAACCAAATGTATTTATTTTTGTGGTCAGATGCTTGTGTATTAAATAATATTGGAAGTATTAAAATTAACATTGTAAGGATTTGTAAACTCTGCCATATAGAGTTTGGAAGCCGTGTATGGCTTCATATATTGTATTATTGATCTTACTAGCACCTAAAAATGCAATATTTCCCTATTCAAAGAATCATAATGCCCATTTTGTTTTAATTATTTTGTTTAGCATTATTGTGTTTTGCAATCTATTTTATTGAACAGAAAATTAGTCTATCATTTCTTTCCAATCTTTTTGCATAATGTTTCACTACTTATAAAAAATCACAAGTTTCAGTATATATAAAAAATCGCAAGTGTCCTCGTGAGTTATGAAAGATGAAAGATTTCAGCTCACCAACTTCATTTTGAGGGCCAAGCCTAGCTTCCTTCTTCAGTCATAAGGACTGGGATGGACCAGTATTAGGAGATTTCTTGAAAGTTGCCTCACCCTTTAAGCTTTGCTTAGGTTAGTCTTTCTTGCAGGAAAACCACATCAAGACTGGCCCTTCATAACTCATGCAGCTCACCTACTATGGAGAGCTTCCTCTTCCCTTGATATTGCTAGGGCAAGATGACCAGAGAAGGTCAATGAAGGTAGGATACTCCACATGTCCCCACACTCATGACTCAATGACCAGGTTCATTCATTGATTTTGTGATGTAAATGCTGCCGGTCAGAGTAGTGGACATTTGTTCATTGTGAAATGCTACTCAAATGGGCACGGTGATACAGACTTAGGCTGTTTCACTGATAGAAACTGAAGAAAAACAGAGCCTCATTGCTCCTTTAAAAACTCAAAATGCTAAATGACTCAGTATGGCTAACAACTATGCTGCTGTTTGGAGATATTTATCAATACCTGCAATAATCCAGTAAATTTTCATTGGATTTCATTGAGTAGGGTTTTTGAGTCAAATGCAAGAGGACAGCAAACGAAACAGTTTTTTCGGTTAAAACAAAATTTATTTCAGTTACTGGGAATCTAATTTTCACATGAATTGCTATTTTTGCACAAGCAAGCTGGTTGCAGTTACATAAAATTAATTTATGGAACAAGTGCTGGTCCTATAATCTTAATATAACAAAGTATAATATTCTTGATTCAGCAAACCTTGCACTACCAATATATCAAAGATGAGTCTGTAAGGAAAAGAAAAAATCAATTTAGCATTTGAAATATTAATTATTCTAAGAGGTGTTAACATGAAAAATGAGCCCAAAATCTGAAAATAATTTCTCAATGTAGAGCCCTTTTAATTTTTGTCCTTTTAGAAAGTCTTTCTTTATGAATTTTGTTTAATGAGGTCAGGTTAAATCTAGATGTTGCCTGTATTTCACCTATGTCAAAACATCTTGGAAATTAAAATCTGAGACAGTGGGGATGTGGCCTCTTTGAGGACTATTACTCCACTTCGGATCAATGCCCAGGGCACAGGGGTTTGCAAACCTTTGGTGTGCAGCTTTGCATGAAGCACAAGGATACTCTGCAAACAGGAGGGAGCAAGGGAGGTAGACAGTAGTATATATGCTGAACACTTGTAGGAAAAAATACTTTTATTTTCAAGAGAAAGCTGGCTGCCCAAAGTTTCGTGTCTTTGGGGAGGGGACTCACATCAATAATATAGAGGAAAGTCCGGGGAAGCTGGCCCAGGTTGCCGAGTGATGTAAAAACAATGAGAAGGTAGAGCAGCTGAGGAATAGTAGTGCAAGGATCTGCTTGATGACAGGGGATAGACCACGCATTTGTCCTTTTTTTGTTTGTTTTTTTAGAAACAATGTTTTTACATTCAATAGTGATCACATTGTTACATTAAAAAACCTGTGTTTTTCACATTGTGAATTATTACCCTATAGTCTGTTGTGTTACATATTCTGGATCCTTTGCTAAATATTAGCAACATCTTTAAGCTAGGTTAGCAGAATCATCTGCATCTATAGGAGACGTGATTGGGGTGTAAGTATGGAAATACTAAGTTCTCTTACATTTTCATTAATAGCGCTGCTTTAAATTCCATTCAGCAATGATGGAAATATTGAGTAAGTGAGAATGAAGCTGGATAAACCAGCTGGTAAGGATGATGCATGAGCGTAATTAGGCTGTGTTGTATTATGTGTGTAGCATCCTTGTTTGGTTCAGAGAACTGATTGCTCGTGCCATGCCTTTAGACAGTCAACTGTTATCTATTTGAGAGACAAAATAAGAGAATACAAACAAAAAGTAATTTAGCCAAGCAATTGCCTATGAAATGTGTGTTTTCTATTCTACAAAGAAAAAAAGGCAAGGGTTGTGTTAAATAACACTTATGTCAATGTTCACAAACTGACAAGGAACCAGTAATTAAAGCTAAAATCATACTAAGGCAGTTGGCTTCTGTATTGTTCACTGTGGCACTCAGACATTATTCCAGACAATACAATGACCTTTTATTTATGGCAGCTTGTTACCTGTCTGGTAAGACCAAAGTACTACCAAGGGTGATGTCATGGTTCTGTGCACAGGGAATCACAGACCCCTATTGTAAGAACTGCATCTATTTAATTCATTAAGTGTAAAAATATTTGAAAAAATGAAACACAAAAAAACACATTTTAAAGTTTTACAAATGAGAAACAAATTAGAAATAAAAACCTAAAAATATATTCATATACCATTAATGACTATATATATATATATATATATATATATATATATATATATGAACACACTTCCTAATTGTTTTAATTTAGGTGCTAACAAAAAATCATTATAAATCCTATCATTATAGAGTAAGCCACACACAGATGGCTGTACAACATAACTTCCTTCACTATATACTGAGCCAGGCGCTGATAGTAGTAGACCATACCTCCCATCACTACTTAGCGAGACATTGATGGTGGTACACTAAAACTCCCATCACTATATAATGAGCCAGGCATTGAATGTGGTACAGTATAACTCCCATCTCCCACCATCAACGTCATTTGCGTTTGCATTTAATTGCTTTTTCACTCTCACTCATACTCACTCTTATTCATGCTTCCTCAACTCTTACTCTCTCACACTGTGTCACAATCATTTTCTCACACTCTCACTTGCCCTCTCATGAAATATGATAAGGAAGTTAGAGAGGGAGTGAGTATGTATGCATGCATGTATGTATGTTACAGTGAATGTGCATGTATTAGCCTAAGTATATGTATGTGAGTATGCACAAGTGTGTAAGTGTGCATGTATAAGCATGTGTGTTTATATGTGTAAATGTGTGTGCATGTGTTAGTGTGAGAGTGTATAACGTGTGTCAGTGTTTATGTTAGTTGGAGGGGGGGTAAGGGACCTATGAGGTCTCTTGACTTTACCTGCTCCCTGGGCCAACACCTGCTAGCCCTCCCCTGGTTGCCCAGTGTACACTCACGGGCCACTTTATTAGGTACACCTTGCTAGTAACGGGTTGGGCCCCCACTTGCCTTCAGAACTGCCTTCATTCTTCTTGGCATACTTTCTACAAAGTGCTGGAAACATTCTTCAGAGATTTTGGACATGATGACATCACAGATTTGTTGGCTGTACATTGGAGTACAGAGAACACATTGTCATGTTCAAGAAACCAGTTTCAGATGATGTGAGCTTTGTGACATGGTGCATTATTTTGCTGGAAGTAGCCATTGTAAGGACTTACCTGCCTCTCCGGTCCCGCGCTGTGGCCGGTCCCGCGACGCTTCCTCCTCGGCTGGCTTCCCGGGCAGCTAGTACCACTGCTACCCGGTCTGCGTCTTCACCGCGTGGCCGACCACGCGGCAAACAAGTAACACAGCGCCACCGTGTGGCCAAAAAGTAATATTACACGTTACATACGTAACGTGTTCTTATAACCTCGGGTGACCTCCTTAATGCAGGACACACCTCCACCTGTCCCTATTTAAACCCGGACGTCCTCTTCTGGTTCACCCTTGGTTGGTGTATTCTGTGGTTTTCCTGTGTGAGTTGCTGTGACTATTTCTTCGTTTGACCCGGCTTGCTGACTTCGTTCCTGTCTCCTGATTTGGCTCCTGATTCCTGTTCTGGTATTGATTCGGCTTGTTGACCTCGTCTCTGGATTCTGATTTGGCTTATCCTGATTACCTGCCTGACCCGGTTGGTTCCCTGACTTTCTGGTTCCTGTTTGGCCTGGCTACTCCGCCATCTGGGGTCCTACCACACCATATCGTTACAGTACCAAGGGTCACCATGGACCCCGCGGAGATTGGCCAGAAGATGTCTACCTGTGAAGCCCGTATTGAGAGTCTGGATCATCGCATGGACCAGTTTGCGCAGGCTTTGCAAACACTCCTGGCGAGGACCGATCCAGCACGTGGTCCACCTCCTGTGCCTGCTGCTGCACCTGTTGCTGTTCCACCGCCTGCTGACCCAGGTCTTCATACCCTCCGTTTACCACCTCCTCCCAGATATGGAGGAGATCCTGCTACCTGTCGTGGATTCCTCAATCAGTGCTCCATTAACTTTGAGATGTCTCCCTACTTGTTTCCTTCTGACAGAGCTCGTGTGGGGTATGTCATCTCCCTACTCACTGACAGGGCTCTGGCCTGGGCAACTCCTCTTTGGGAACGCAACTCTCCAGTGGTCAACGATTATACTGACTTTGTAACCACTTTCCGTCAAGTGTTTGATAGGCCAGGTCGCGGCCATATTGCCTCGTCAAGTCTCTCTTCACTGCGTCAGGGTACACGCAGTTTATCTGACTATGCCATTGAGTTCCGTACCCTGGCTGCAGAAGTGGCATGGAACAACGACGCCTTGGTTGCTGCCTTCACAAATGGCCTATCTGACCGCCTAAAAGATGAGGTGGCTGCCCGGGACCTGCCCACGGACTTGGAAGAACTCATCGCCTACGTTGGCCATATTGATCTGCGCCTCCGGGAACGCCAGGTACAGCGAGATCGCCAAAGGAGGGCTCCAGTACGTTTTGCTCCACGTCCGGCTTCTTCTGACTCTGCTTCTCTTCCGCCTGAGGAGCCCATGCAGATCGGCTCCACACGTCTCTCTGAGGGGGAGAGATCCCTGCGGCGCCAACAGAACCTCTGTATGTACTGTGGCAAACAAGGACATTATGTGCGTTCCTGCCCTGTGAAGCTGGGAAACTACAAGGCCTAAGGAGGGTTGGGGTACCTCCTCTAGGCCTTTCTGCTGCCTTTCCCCATGACCGGGCGCCTCGTATGTTTGTGCCTACATCTCTCACTATTCAGGAAAGCACCATTCTGGCTCCAGCCCTTATAGACTCTGGAGCTGCAGGAAACTTTATTGACCATGACTTCTGCAGGCTCCACAATATACCCTTGCAGGAGAAAACCTCCCCGATCTTCGTGGAGGCCATTGACGGTCGACCTCTTCAACCTGCAGCGGTGACCCACGAAACTATCCCGCTTCGTCTCAGAGTTGGGGTTCTCCATACAGAGACTATAACACTCCATGTGATAACTACTCTGGCTGCCCCCATTGTCTTGGGCTACCCTTGGCTGCAGCTGCATAACCCTGACATCGATTGGTCTACCCGTGAGATCACTTCCTGGCGGTGCTCCTCCTGCATGTTCCCTCAACCATGTTTAGTGAAAATCGCCTCTTTGGATACCACCACCCTGCCTCCGCAATACCAGGGATATGCTGACGTGTTTGATAAAAAAGAGGCTGACTCCTTGCCTCCTCACCGTCCCTATGATTGCCCAATTGACCTGCTTCCTGGCACCGTACCCCCAAGGGGCAGAGTGTATCCGTTATCTCCGGCAGAGACTGAGGCCATGGAGGCCTATGTCCGAGAAAAACTCCAAAAAGGCTTTATCCGCCGCTCCGCTTCTCCCGCCGGTGCAGGCTTCTTTTTTGTGTCTAAAAAAGATGGCGGTCTACGCCCGTGTATAGACTACCTCAATCGAATCACCATAAAAAACACATACCCCTTGCCACTCATTACCGAGTTGTTCGACCGCCTGAAGGGATCAAAGGTGTTCACTAAATTGGACTTACGTGGTGCTTACAACCTCATTCGTATCCGTCAGAACGATGAGTGGAAGACAGCCTTTAATACCCGCTCTGGCCATTACGAGAATACAGTAATGCCATTTGGGCTCTGTAATGCCCCAGCAGTATTTCAGGAATTCGTTAATGACTGTTTCTGGGACTATCTTCACCAGTTCGTTGTCATCTACCTTGATGACATACTTATCCACTCGCCAGACCCCATTTCACATCGGATACACGTTAAAAAGGTCCTGGCACGCCTTCGTGAAAACCGTTTATACGCTAAACTGGAGAAATGCGTATTTGAAGTTTCCCGCGTACCTTTCCTTGGTTATGTCATTAGCAGTACAGGGTTCGAAATGGATCCTGACAAGCTACATGCCATCCTGCAATGGCCTCAACCACAAGGACTGAAAGCCCTCCAGAGGTTCCTTGGTTTTGCTAACTATTATAGACGATTTATCCGATTTAACCTTTTCTAAGGTTGTGGCTCCCATGACTGCGCTCACTAAAAAGGGGTCTGACTGTCATAATTGGCCTGCCTCCGCTGTTCAGGCCTTCCAGAAATTGAAGAATCGGTTTGTGTCTGCTCCGGTCCTCGTTTACCCTGATGTCTCTCAACCCTTCGTTATAGAAGTAGACGCTTCAGAAATCGGCGCTGGAGCGGTCTTATCTCAACGGAAAACATATGAAGGGCCGCTACATCCTTGTGGGTTCTTTTCCAAACGCTTTTCTCCTGTGGAGAGGAACTATGACATCGGCAACCGGGAACTACTGGCAGTCATCCTCGCCCTTACTGAGTGGCGTCATCTCCTAGAGGGTTCCCGCATACCTGTTACAATTCTCACAGACCACAAGAACGTCCAGTATATTGCCGATGCCAAACGGTTAACCCCCAGACAAGCACGATGGACTCTCTTCTTATCCCGTTTTAATTATGTTATATCCTATCGCCCGGGGTCTAAAAATACCAAGGCCGACGCTTTATCCCGTATGTTCTGCACAGCCACAGAGGAGAAACCAGACCCGGAACCCATCGTCCCAGCTAACCGTATTGTCTCTGCTGTATCTCTAGCCGTTGCTTCTCCTCTCCTGCAACGCATTCAAGCCAGCCAACCTTCTGCTCCAGCCCATACCCCACCTGACAAACTGTTTGTGCCTCCTGTGTACCGTGAAAGGATACTTCAGTTACACCATTCCACAAAGTTTTCTGGCCACCTTGGTCTTCGACGCACCAGCCAGGCCCTAGGCCTCCGTTTTTGGTGGCCCTCCTGGAGACAAGACGTGGCTGATTACCTCAGATCCTGCCGCATATGTGCCACTACCAAGACCCCCAGGACTCCTCCAGCTGGTCACCTACGGCCCCTTCCGGTGCCTTGTCATCCCTGGACCCATATTGCCATGGACTTCATAGTGGAACTTCCTCTATCCCGCCGCTACACCACCATTCTCACCATCGTGGACCGCTTTTCCAGGATGGTTCATTTTGTTCCGCTAGTTAAACTTCCCACAGCCAGAGAACTCGCGGACATCTTCATGAGAGAAGTTGTTAGGCTCCACGGAATTCCCCAGGACATCGTATCTGACCGTGGAGTCCAGTTCGTCTCCCGGTTCTGGAGGTCCTTCTGCAAAGCCTTAGGCGTCACCCTGTCCTTTTCCACGGCTTATCAACCCCAAACCAACGGGGCAGCGGAACGTTCTAATCAGCGCCTTGAACAATATCTACGGGCTTTTGTTAACGACAACCAGAACGACTGGGCTGACCTCCTCCCACTTGCGGAGTTCGCCCTCCGTGCAAGGCTCCACCCAACACACTCCCTTTTATTGTGTCTACGGTTTCCACCCGGTTGTTTTGCCTACAGACACCCCAGAGGTAGGGGTACCTGCTTTGGACGCACACCTAAAACACCTATCTTCTGTTTGGTCCTCTGTCCGCTCTGCGTCCATAGCTGCTTCTCAGACACAAAAGAGGTATTATGACCGTAAAAGGTTACCTGCCCCTTCCTATATGCCTGCAGACAAGGTGTGGCTCTCTACCCGTCACATACGCCTCCGCTGTCCTTCGCAAAAACTGGCTCCGTGCTTTATTGGACCATACTCCATTCTCCGCCGTATTAACCCTGTCACATATGAACTGAACCTGCCACGTAACCTTCGTATTCCTCGCACGTTTCATGTCTCCCTCCTGAAGCCAGTGTTGTTCTCCCGTTTCACTCGTCCTCTGGTCAGCCCTGGTCCCGTTTCTGTCACCTCCTCGGAGAACTACGAGATCCGTTCCATCCTCGATTCCCGCATCTTCCGGGGTGCTCTGCAATATCTGGTTCACTGGAAGGGTTATGGACCTGAAGAAAGATCTTGGGTGCCCGCCTCCGAAGTCCGCGCGCCTCGGCTGGTTCGCCTCTTCCATTCCAAATACCCTGGGAGGCCTGGCAGGGGCCCTGGTCGCCCTTCGGGCGGTTCTCGAGGAGGGGGTACTGTAAGGACTTACCTACCTCTCCGGTCCCGCGCTGTG
>VKOC01016853.1:0-39810 GCA_009364415.1 Spea multiplicata
AGTGGCAGAGCTGGGAGGCAGAGGCCTTGCACCCCCACCGCAGGACTCCTGAAAGGTAAGTGAACTTCAAAGAGGGAGAGGGTAGATAGTTAGGAGGGGGTAGATAGGGAGAATGGAGTGAGATGGGGTACATAGGGCAATCATACTCCTATCATGCCAAGTAGTCTGCGAGTACATCCTGGAATCTGCGGGCATGATAAGAATGTGATTGCTGTTAATCATATATATATATATAAATATTGTTATTTAATTGTTTTGTTATATGTTATGGTGTGTGTGGGGGGTCATATTCGGTTTCGGCCAGGTAAATGCTGCACTTTTGGTTTCAGTCCAGAATTCGTTTCGGTGCATCCCTACTACTAAGCCAGACAATGAAGTGGTAGGCCTACACCACATCAATGTTTGGCGTAGTATATAGTGATTGGGGTTTTGTTACAAGTTTTGATTCCTTTCCTTTTTTGGGATGGAGGGGGGGGCGCCAGACGAGTAGTCCGCACAGGGCGCCAGAACACCTAAGGCCGGCTCTGTAGTGATGAATCGCACTTCACTATCTGAAAGTCTGACGTAGAGCCCTGCACGGGGCTGCTTGCTTCATCCCGCTGAATTTCTGACCATTACTGACCGCTCCCGCCCGCAACATGTGTGTCCAATCCTGCAACTTGTGTATCGAATCCTGGCCCGCTCCCGCAAGGGTCTATTCCAATACATTCATTTACAGATAATTGCCTCAAATGGGCCTGCTCCAAAACATGCTGGGTGTCTTAGATCAACCTGTCCTCAGCTCAGCACTGCATGCATAAGTCACTCACTCCATCTTCTTCTCTCTCCCACCTCTATGAAAAAGAGGCTGAATATAAAAGTGAGGCTAGAACCTCCTCTGAAATTGAATGTGAAGAAGCAAACCCCCCCCCCAAAAAAACGCAGCAGCCTTGTGGGTGTGCACAAGATTACCGGGGCCCGCAGGTATATTGTGTAACCCATGGGATACCAATCACAACGCAGTCCACTAATCTGATGGACAAATCTGGGTTTGATAGATGCCAGGCGAATGCTACCTACTAGAATGCATAGTGACTTCTGAAAGTTTGGGTGAAGGTGGGATAATGGTCTGGGGCTGTTTTACAGGGTTTATTATTATTATTATTATTAGTAGTAGTATCTTTCATTTATATAGCTATATAAATGAAATATACTAATAATAATAATAATTAAAAAAAATAATTTTTTTTAAAAAGCACCCAAGATCTCTGTTATAGGGTTTTGGTTATGGGCAATGTATGTACAATTGATTTTTTTTCACTATTACACATTCATACTCCAAAATGTCACATTAACTACATATTTGGAATACAGAATTTTAACACGTAACAATCCTTGACTGCTGCATGGATTTCCAACGTAAAACACCTTTCTAAAAATACAATGAAAATGAAAGAACATAATTAAGGTGACCCTTTACGAGACCTCTTGTATCTCTGAATGTTAAATTGGAAGCTTTCCCTAAAAGCACCTTTCTGTGTTCAGCAAAATGTGTCTCTTTTCATCCATGTAGAAGGTTAAACGCCCAGGGCAATTGTTTAACCAATCATGAACGACCATTAGCTGCGGCAAAATCACGTCTTTGCAAATTAACATAGCAAAGGGACTTGCTTCACTTGTAACTCTATAGCTGATTTATCAAGCATTTTGTGATCTCTAAACCTTTCGCCTATCCCTTCGCTAATGGTGAATTAGTAGAGAGACAGATGTGTTTCTTTGTGATAGTTCAGGCTGGTAATGCAACTAATGTTACAGGCCACAGATAGTTTATAAAAGCCTGGTAGGAGTTCAGTGACTACTGTGTTTGCCAGTGGGACTCTAATTATATATAGCTGTGGAATGATTAGGTGGCTGTCAAACTGAGAGAGATACATTGTTACAAGAAGCATCCGCAGGGAGTTATACTGTATATAAACAAGACACTTAAATGAAACAATTACGGATTAGAAAACCTACATATTTTTCGTAGGACCTACATTGTTTACTCGCAAAAACAAATAAAAGATTTCACATATTGATGCATACAATTCTGCATTTAAGGGACAGTACAATGTTTATTAAGCATCTTCTATAAAGCTAACTATATCACAAATATTAAATTATACATTATTAATTGAGAATATTACCCTGTTTAGATTTGAATAATATAGCCCTTTTGTGAGGTGGTCCTTAAGAAAAGGTGTAAAAAAAAAATAGGAATTTTATATTTAACTACATTGCTCTCTTTACTTCACTCCCAGGAGCTATGAGTTAACATATAAAAAATTTAGACAGTAACATAGTAAAGCGTGCCAATCAGCATCCACTCAACAAAATAAAGACACAAACGCCCCTCTTCACTTGCTATTTCTTTGCTGCTCCCCAGATATGAACACAATTTTCTATGCTTGTCTCACACTTTGCTGAAGTGGTAGACTTTGTCATTTAGCACACCTATTATGCTTCACAAAGGTAATGAAACCGGTGCAGAGGTGTCCGTTTGGATTATTTGCAGAAACAAATGTTAAGGTGATTGCTGTAAATTTTGTGATGGTTTTGGTGGCAGGCAACAAATTGTTATGATGATTGTAGTTTATCAACTACTAAAAAGGGCTACCTCCTGGCTCTTTTTGATTGGATTGGGTCCACAGAGGTGGATAAGCCTGCCATTACACGGCATAAGTCAAATTGGGCCCAACCTAAATGGTGGCCAACTCATCCTCCTTGGACACAAGTCCTGGTGAAGACACAGTGGTGATGGGGAGGAAGTCCTTCAGCCAGTTACGCTTCTGACTCACATGCTCTACAAGCCCTGTGATTTATTTTTTTTTACGTATATTTGAAATTCCTTGAATACAAGTGACTTGTATTGTGTTGGTAAAGTAATTTTAAAATCATATCATGAAAGTTCATATCAATATCAAACGAAGCTGATAAATCTCCCCAAGGGGTTAGTATTTCTGAAGGTCATAGAGTCAGCTCTATTCCAAGTACACTAATGCCTTTCACATGATCAATAAAATAATAGAACAAATGAAGAAGACGCCCGTGGGATTTTTTAACTCCTGCACTTTGCTGTAAAAGGTTATATGTTGGTCTTAGAGAGTTTCATGTACTTGCAAGTCTTTTGAAACCCAAAACATTTTTATTTGCTGCACCTTACATTTATGTCTCATTATCCCATCTAAAGCCCCATGGGTGATATTTTAACATTGTCCCCACTTGAATATTATTTGATTTACAGTGATTAAAACAGTTTAGTTTATATATGATTCTATTGACGTAGAAAATAGCCTGGGTAAATATCAGGGCTCAACTGAGTGTTTATATTGGACATGGCCTGCGGCCAAGGGCAGCCTTCTGCTGGATACACGCAGCCAGTCTATTTTCTTACACTTGTGTGGCATACAGCCATATGTAACCTGCCTGTAGCAGCACGTTAAAGGACATGACCTGCTCAACATTTGTCAAGTAACCCATATTTGCCAGAGTTGCACATATTGCCACCTATGTGGTCTGGTATGGGATTGACAATACAAGAACACATATTACCATAATTATTACCATACCTTTGCTGTGGGACATAGCGTATCGGTGTATCTTTCATCCTTTAGCAGCTTGACCGCCTTACCAGAAAGATAGCACTTAAAAGCACCTTAACACAACCTTTTATGTTGCATGCTTTCCGAAGACCAAAAATGGTGGGCTCTAGGTATGTGCTCACATTGTTGAGGTACAAAATGATTGCAACTTGTAACATACTCAGAGTGTAATACAATATAATTTCCATATAAAACATATTAGAGCCCAACACCTGGAGTAAGATATCATTTGGATTTATTACATATTGCTTTATTAGAGACCAAAGACCAAATGACTTTAAAAAGTCCTGAAATGTAAAAAAGAAATTGCAGCGTTGCAAAAAAAAGAACTTTGAATTGCAAGACGGAAAAGAGGTGACATAAGAGATACATTGTATTTGGATAATGTGCCAGAGCCACAGGCATTGTAGAGACTAATGGAAAAAAATGAAGGTTTTTGACTTGTGTGCATAGTTTAAAACTTCAAATAGCAAAAAAATATCAGTAAGAGAAGGTGCTGACATCTGAATTTGGAGCCTTATTTTAAGACTAGTCCCTGGTCTCTGTCACCCTGGGCAATTTCTCTAAAATTAGATTGTGGTATATATGCAGCAAAGGAACTTCCATGTGTGCTAGGATATATCAAACATGGTATTTTATTATTTAAAAAATGGGGATCCTTAGCATGGGTATCCTACTGTGGGATTTTTTATAAGATGAACAATTCAGGCGTGGGCTTTAAGCATATAACACTATAAAGCACTATATCACTTTTTGTGTGATGTATTCATTGTGTAAATCATTGCTATTACATACTGAATGGAATCAAGAAGACCAATAATCAGGAACAGAGACAAATAACGGAACACAATTTTATTGAAAATGGGTTGTAGTTGTGAAAATCACAAATGATTTAAAAGTTAAAGTAGATCTGTCACTTTACCAATTCGTACATTTTACTTTTCTATATATACTAAATAAACCTATGCAACTATGTTTAAAATTTGTAAGACTTATTCTTTTCGAACCCATTTGACAAACAATACCATAGGGGCAGCCATCTTAACTTCATGTTCTCACTACGTACATTATTATTTTTCCCTGCCATGTTACTCATCTACGTTTATTGGGGCACTGCTCCTTGTAAGACAGAATTACTGATTTGAAAGTAATAAGCAAGAATTAGCTATAAAAATAAAAAAAAATAGTTTATTGCTTCTATAACACATGGTAATTTCAACATGCCCTTCTGTACTAATATAGTGCCAGCAGGTAAAAATGGCTTCTGTTGTAGTTAGCAACACATGTATGCTGTCTATGGGCAATAATCAGCCTGCAGAATACGTAATGGGTTTCCAGTAGGAAAACCGAAAGAGTTGTGACACTGAATACTGACTTTGGAAAAAGATGCTCTGAATAATAAATAATTCTCTGAATTAATAAAGACCCCCTCTTCATCATCTATGATTTTCTTACCAGTACAAACCTCTCCCCTTGAGCTGTTTACAAAGCATGTAGATGGCATGAAATATTCCTCTTCCCAAAGATTATGAGCTCTTCTGCCTCTTTGTGTCGTATATGTACACTGGGTAGAATCTGATGAGAGTAGACAATTGACTTTCGCTGCCTGCTGATTTCAATGAACAAAGGAGAGAGTAGAGAACAGCATTATTTCAAACATCTTGGGAAGCACTCCGTGGTCATCATCTGTAATCAACAATTTTGCAAGTTTCCGATTGCATGCAGTTCTTGTTGGTTCAAAGCCACCTGCGAGCTAACCAGTCATACTTAGGTAATACATCACTTTGTAGGGGATCTGAATGACAGGATTATTTGTTCTGCTTGTAAACTGATATCTCACAGGGTGCCAGGAAGATGCAGTTCAATAAAAACTATTTTATATGAATTCTTGTTTTGTCCTTAGAACATATTTCTTGACAGATATATTGTTAACTTCTGTTGACTTCATATTGAAAGAAAAGCAATTTCCATATGGATTAAATAAATATATTTTATTTTATTAAAAAATAATAGAAATATAGAATATAGTTAATATACTATTCATTACATGCAAATTAGTGCATATGATAGCTTTCATGGTGTTTATTTAGCAAATGCATTGGATTCATCAAAATTCACCTCTATATATATTTGCCCCTTCCCAGACCCAGCTATTTTTTTCTGCCCATCTGCTACATAACTTAGGGTAGATTCCCCTACTGGGTTATCAGGCTCCCCAGTAGGCCACTGCTCCATAGGCTAGTTAGGAAGATGAGAAATCTCTCTTGTAACGCTATGGCGCACTGGGTCTAGCTGACGCAGTGTCCATTTGTCCTGTGTCCTTCATATCCCAGTTCTTAGCATAAATGACAGTGGCCACTGGAGGCGCTGGAATGCTGCCTGGGGTCGGGCCTAGGGCAGCGCCTACCCAAGAGACATCTTTGGGTAATTACCTTTCTTGTTTCCTACCAGCTCCAAGACAAAGCTTCCTAGTATGTGAGAGTGTCTTCCTGTTTTATATTAGTTTGGCATTATTACTGCTAGTTGATTGATCATCACCATTGTCTAGCTTGAACTTTAATGTTAAATCTGTCCCACAATAGTTCTGAAGGTTTTCAGAGTTAAAACTAGTGTCAAGATCGGTATTTACCACCTTCCACGAGGACCCACCAGCCCGTCATAGCTGTCCTCAAGTCTTCTCTCATTGCAGCTTGCTGGAAGGGTTCCTCAATGTTCTGGAGCGATCATTCAATGAACAGTGGCTGCAGGGCAAAAGCCGTGAGCTCTCTGCAGTTCAACCAGTACTATGCGTTCACAGGTGTATGGCTGCAGGAACTTTCTTAAAGGGAATTCAACCTGTTTAAACAAGAATATTCCTGGGCTTCCTGGAAGCTCCTAACTTCCCCCAATTCACCGATGAGTTGTTTTAGTGAGTGAGCAGGGACAATGAACTGCAATGCTGCGTAGATAACGGGAGCGGAAATCAGTAAGTTCGCTGTCAGGAGTTAAACTTGGAGCAGGGAGACAGGCCAAGTTCCCCGCCAGGAGTCAAAGGGCCGTGCAAGCGACTCTATTGGTCGCCTGCAGGGGCCTCCTCTGGCATCAAGCAATTGGTTGATGTCAGAGGAGGCCCCTGCAGGTGACCAATAGGCTCACTCGCACGGCCCTTTAACTCCTGATGGTGCAACCTGGCCTGGGGAGTACATGGTCTCCCTGCTCCATCAGTTAAAGATCCATACAAGCGTCTTTATTGGTCGTTCGTACGGACTTCTAACTCTTGGAGCGGGGGGGCCCAGTGGTCTCTCCCGGCCAAGTTATGGCACCAAGATTTTAAAAGTTTGTACAAGCAACTCTATTGGTCACCAGTGCGGACATTTTAAATCCTGGCGTCAAAGCTGCTGCGTAGTCCGTACTGAGATTTGTATTTTTTATTTAATGTAATAAACTCTACATAATGTGCATACTGTAAGGAAGACTTACTGTAATGAGTAATGAGGAAAATCATCACAGCAGAAGAAGCTTAAGGTCCACAGAACCCCTAAGATTTGTACTTTTGTTTAAGTCTTACTTAATGTAAGTAAGATTTACATTACTGAGAGGGCAGTGGTAGTCTCCCTGCAGAAGTAACTTGATGTCCAAAGAACCCTTGAAATTTAGATTTTTTTCTTTCCTCATATTTGCAGACAGCAATCAATGGTTGTCAGAGATCAATCCAAATTCAATACTAGGATTCAAAGTATTACACAGAATTATAAACGCACTTTCAATGATAACTGAGGGTTTAAATATGCCTCCAGGCTTTAGAGCCCTCCTACCTAGGGGGCGGGATAACAATTATAAAATGCCCTTTTAATATGCATGAGAACAAGTCAAACTGGCAACTGAGAGCGAAGACTGCAACTTAGCCGCTCTGGCCCCAGTACCCCCATTTTTATGAGAGCCATCCTGCCGACTTGGAGATGGTTTCTGTGGAAATCTTAGCAGGTGCAAGAATATAAGAAGCAAAAACCCACAAACTCTCCTTAGGACCATATCCTTTCCAACTAATAAAATATGGCAGCTTTAATTTTGTAGAGACCAATATATTTTGGCCAGAAAGTTCTAGTGGCTTGTTGAATGCATAGAAAGCCACACGTAATCTCCTGGGAGAAGTGAAGGCCCTTTTGATTTGTATTTATCTGCTCTGTCTTTTGTTTTGCAATAGATGTCCAATAACTTAGTAATAAGCGTCTAGAACTCCAGTTTTAATAGACTCCTGAGGCCAAAGGAAAGGTTTGTATCTATAAACCGCTTTGAATGGAGACATTTCTAAGGATTTATTATATGGGCTGTTGTATGACCATTTTGCTAAGTGCAAAAGTGCTGACCAATCAAACTGATCCTTTAATGCGTACATTCTTAACTACTATTTGAGTACTTGGTTTGTCCTTTCAACTTGACCATTTTATTCTGGATGGTTAGATGAATTAAAATGCAAGTCGATTTACACATCGCTTTCCAAGATCATGAAACAAATTGAGGACCTCTGTCTTAAATGATATTTTGTGGAAAACCATGAAGCCGGATTATTATTTTCATGAAAGTCTCGGCTAAAATACTTGCAGATAGTAGTTTGGAGAGGCAAGGAAATTTGCTTGTTTACTAAATAAATCTAACACCACTAGAATAGTTGTGTGACCTTGTGAGGATAGAAGATCAGTCATGAAATCGATGGGTCTGGTATGAGGTACTTTAGTATGTCCACAAAAAAGTATATGCTTTAACATATTCAGTTATGTCTCAGTCATGGCAGGGCACACTGTTATAGAAACTTTACATTTTGTGTTTCTATGTGCCCTGCTACAGGTGAAGCATTACCTTAATATACCTTACGAAATTGCTGACAACATATTGGTGGTCATAGGTCTTAGAAGGTAAGCAACATCTATCTTTCGTTTGGATTGAAGTTGTAATGCGTGTGTAGCAAGGACATGATTTTTTACTATCCTGTCTTGAAAACATTCATGCCAAATCTTCGGGATCCATATTGTATGCATATTGTGATATTTTAGTATAATCGACAGGCTGAATCTATTTCCTGCTATAGGAAATCATTTAAAGAGATGGTATACTCATTTAAAGACATACTCGAGCTCTCAGTCAGGTAAAACTTATTTTGGAGTCCAGTTTTACTACCAAAGTAAGCGAGAGCACAAAGCAAATAGAATTGTGTTGACGTATCCTGCTGCATATGTGCAGGCATCATACTCATGTGAGCTGCCTGCTTCAATAAAAAATGATAAGATAACATTTAATTTCAGGTTCATTGGTGGAACTTTGGTTCATTTATCCTAACATTCAGACAGTTTTTTTTCATTAATTACAAGCAATTAGAAAGAAAGTGTCACAATGTGTATATTTTCAAACAAAAATGTTGTTAGGGTACCATAGGCTCCTGTAATCTTACAGAGGGAACATCTAAAATGATGCCCAACAGGAATAATAGCAACGTTGCTGATGAACATGACAAAGTAGATTTATTATCTAATTAAAAGATGCGCCATCTTTCAAATATATTTGAAGAAACCATTTTATTCTTTTATTGTTTTATGTTTCCATTTTATGTTTTATTTGCATATTGTTCTAAAATACATACTGTATATATGTCAGGATCCTACCTCAATCCCCCGGCAGCGACAGAGGTCTCCGTCCAATGGCGGAGTCACGGGGCATCCGGGGCTTCGTCCGTGTACCACGCGGCTTCTTGTACACGAATGCGAGCCACGCGGTCGTGGGCCACTCCGGCCTACGTTAGGCCGCATCCACGGCCTCCAGTGCAGCGAATGCAGGTAGAGGTCCTAGATAGGGGTGGGACGAGTAGTGATTGAGGGTCACTACTCCATTGAGACATACTGATGAGGGATGGGTCTCTGTAGGTTGTGGGGAGGACTATTTAAATCCACAGCACCTATGCCTCATTACTTTATTGTTCAAGTCCCTACCTATACCTGTTTGCTGATACCTGTTTGCTGGTACCCGTTTGGATTTACTGGACTTTTGACCTCGGCTTGTTTATGGACTTTAATGTTATTCTCCTACCTAAGACCTCGGATTGCTGTACTGTACCGTTTATGCCTTTTTACTACTCAGTGGAATAAAACCTTGCTGATATTCCTTATATTGCCTTTTGCCTCTATTGCACGTCTGGTGTCTCACTGCGCTACGCTCCAACCCTGCATACCCTACAATATACCTGACCCTTCATGCTCAGACATGAAGTGCACCAATTAGTTGTGAGAGGCAGTGTTTGGAGATCCCTACTCTAAATGAACTTGTATGATTGTCACATAGACTTTTATAGATTAACAGTTATCATTTATCTTTAAGATCATATACAGTTAAGTAAAAAGTGCAACTGGGGCAATTCTTCTGCCTTATAGGATTTAGTGTCAACATTTTGCATTCAACAGGCTTTCCAATTCTCAGCTTGGGTTTAAATATTATTTTCACACAGAACACACATTGTTGTCCCAAAGGAGGCCAGGGCGCAACACGTCCAGCTGCAATGCTATACTTACAACTGTGGTGATAATTGCACGTTATGTTCCATTCTCCCAGGGTGAAATTACAATTTCAGCAACAGTTTAAAGGTGGAACCAGGTCTCAATTTACCCAACACACACATTGCATGCTGAGATTCAGAGTGACTTTGGGGGCTAACAAGCAAAGGGACAAAGTATTACCAGTTCATTCATATGGGCTCCGATCCCACTGAGTCAAGCAACGCAGACAGCAAGATTTCTCTGAGAACAGAATACTATTGTTAACAGTGTGAGTCTGGTGTTCCATGTCTTATAATTTACTCAGTAGTCCATTCTAATTGATGGAATATGTGCAGGCACGATAATATTTGTCATACATGATGATCACAACTCCATCCACAAATAACTTTACTTAGTTTTGTTCGAAAAAAAACAGGGCAGAATGTTCAAAACTACAGACTTTTAAGTCTGTAATATTAAGTACTAAACCATCCTTAATATAGTAAAATATATTTTTTTACGTATTGGAAACAGAATATGGGGGCAAAAACAATCCAAACCAGAACTAGGATATTGACCATCAGTCAACTATTTACAATAAGGGTTCATGATCGCCTGAGTTAAGATATTGCATATTTACAATAATTAATTACAACTGCAATTATTACTATGTAGATCAGATGATTTTCTGTGTTATTAGGAGACTTAAGCGGAGAAAAACAATCCTACATTTTAATAGGTTATTTATTTAATATGTTATAACCTTGTCATTTTCTAGCATGTCAGTGTTACACTTGCTGCTCCTTTCCATTTTCAGGTGGGTGCTCCATGGATCAGCAGAGGCTCTTAAGTAACTGCTTCAGTTGCTTGCCTGGTAGTACTACCTATGGTGCAATTACTTATATAGTCAGGAGGACACTACAAGATGCTTCACAAATCTAGATTTGGACATTCTCAGTGAGTCACTGATCAATGAGCAAATGTATTTGCTGAGCACACCTGACATATAACATATATAATACCACACTGTGCAAACTGCTCAATAATACCTACTGCTTGATTTTGTGCTGTTGTGATTACAATACAATCCAAACAGTTTACTTTGTTAATTCCCCATGGTGTGTAGTCTCAGACAGACAATGTTTTATGGATTTGAGAATCTGAGCAACACATCTGACTACTGATCCACACAAATAGACATAGTTGATTGTAAGCTTATTTAACCATTTCTCTGTACCTGATTTCGCTAATATTATTTTATTGTTTGTATCATATCTATAATAATGCTTCGGTTTAAAAATACAATTTATGCTATATACATAGATATTATTTGTTGGATCCATTGACATTCATTAAAAGCATCAAACTGCCTAGATGCCTTGTTAACATTTTAATACACCAATTAAGATATTTCCTGTGCAAGGAATGCAATTGGACTGCTAAACAGTCATTCATTTAACAGCTTTGTTACATTATTTATAATTGGTGCAGAAACAAGATATGGTTTTTGATTAATTGATTGAATCATTTGATGTACCGTATTTCACCATGTATAAGACGCACCTTTTTTAGAAAAATTTGGGGGGTAAAAATTGGGTACGTCTTATACAGTGGTGATTTTTTTGAAAAAAACTATTTTTACTAGAAAGAGGAAATGGGATCTGCTGCTTACCTGTTTTGCTCAGCAGCGTCGCGGCAACACAGGAACCCAGTGGAGTCACGTGAATGCACATCACATGACACCGCTCAGTTCGTGCTCGAGCAACACAGAGGGAAACACGGAAGTCTGCGAGCGGCACCAGAAGATCTGCAGTTCAGGTAAGGGAGTAAATTATTATTATTATCTTTTATTTATATAGCGCCAACAGTTTACACAGTGCTTAATACAATACATATATTCAAGGGGTATGACAAGACAAGAATTGACAGACTAAGACAAATTGATACATTAGGTGGAGAGAGCCCTGCTCGCAAGCTTACAATCTTGAGGGAATGGGGTGACAAACATAAGGCACAGAGAAAGGGTGAGAGGTAGTGTGTTGGTCGGATCAATGACAAGGAAGTTCTAGCAGCTAAGATGGTGCGGCTTCTCTGAAGAAGCAGGTTTTGAGATGTTTCTTGAATGTTGGGAGGGAGGGTGAAAGCTGAAGGTTCCTGGGGAGTAGATTCCAGAGATACGGGGCAGCTTGAGTGCAATCTTGTAGACGGGAAAAGGAAGAGGTGATAAGTGAGGAGAGCCTTAGCCAATGGGAAGAACGTAGGGATTGAGTAGGAAAGTATTTGCTTATGAGGGCAGAAATGTATGGAGGAACAGTATTATGGATGGCCCTATATGTCAGTACCAGGATTTTAAATTTAATTTTAAAAGCAGCAACATTTAGGACAGACTGTAGAGGAGAGAGTCTGGAATGTGAACCAGAAGAGTGTTGCAGTAGTCAAGACGGGAAATGATAAGTGAATGAACCAGAGTTTTTGTGGATTCTTGGGTGAGGAATGGGCGGATACGAGAGATGTTTTTAAAGTGCAAGTGGCAGGATCTAGCTAGAGACTGAATGTGAGGGATGAAAGAAAGGTTAGAGTCAAGGATGACCCCAAGGCATGGGGCCTGGTTAGTAGGAGAGATAGTCGTGTTGTTAATGATGATAGAGAGTTTAGATAGTGGAGATGGAGGGAGGGAAGATAATGAGTTCAGTTTTAGAAAGATTAAGTTTCAGGTAGTGTTGTGACATCCATGAAGAAATAGCAGACAAGCAATTGGTAATACGGGACATGAGAGATGGAGAGAGATCAGGAGAAGACAGGTAGATTTGGGTATCATCTGCATATAGATGATACTGGAGGCCAAATGAGTTGATTAGTTTGCCAAGAGAGGAAGTATAAAGAGAGAACAGCAGAGGGCCAAGGACTGAACCTTGGGGGACACCAACCGAAAGTGGAAGGGGCGATGATGTGTTGCCAGAGAAGTTGACAGAGAAGGAACAGTTAGACAGATATGAGGAGATCCAGGAGAGAGCTGTATCCCGAATGCCTATAGAAGCAAGTGAGTCTAGAAGAAGGTGGTGATCAACAGTATCAAAAGCAGCAGAGAGATCCAGTAGTATTAGAATAGAGAAGTGACCTTTTGCTTTGGCAGAGAGGAAGTCATTGGAGACTTCTGTTTCAGTAGAGTGAAGGGAAGTTAGTAAGGCGATTTTACACAATCCATTCAAGCAGCAGAGGTCAAAGGAAGCAGAGAGGCAGTAGTTAGTCAAACAGATGGGATCTGAGGAAGGATTTTTTAGAATGGGTGTGATTAGCGCATGCTTGAAGGCTGATGGTACAGTTCCAGATGATAGAGAAAGATTAAGTGGGTGGGTAAGTGATGGACCAAGGGATGGACATAGAGACTTTGTGAGGTGTGATGGGATAGGGTCAAGGGGACAGGTTGTTGGGTGAGAGGAAAAAAGAAGAGTGGCTATCTCTTCTTTGGTTGTAGGGGAAAAGGCAGCTAGTATGGGAGGAGTGGAGAGAGTGGTGGTGGGTGGTGTAGGAAGGGGTTGTAAATAAGAGAGGTAAATAAATGAATGTGTGTGTGTGTGTAAGCATGGATCCGTGTGTAGGGGGCACAGGGAGGCTGGAAGTGATGTGCATGTACTGGCTGCCTGAGCATGATAGGAGTTTTATTGCTAGCAATTGCTAGCAGCTAACATCAATCACACTCATATCATGCACAGGCAGCCAGTACAATAACTTTATGTAATATATATATTTTTTTAAATTTCGGCCCCCAAAATTAAGGTGCTTATACAAGGGAGCATCTTATACTTGGAGAAATACGGTATATATGTGTATAGGTGTTCCACTGACCCATCTGCATCTGATCAAAATTTAAATCACCGACTTGAGGCCAAATTTAACACTATGAGAACATAGGAATTATATATATATATATATATATTATATATATTTATATTTCACTTTTTTTACTGTATATATACACAGACATACCGATATACACAAAAAGACCACTGAGGTCCCAAAGAGTTACATTGTCCCAATCAATATCATTTTTAGTCTAGTACTTGAAAGCATTCACTTAATTTCTAAGTTTCTTGTACACGGTATGGGTGTTTTCTGTCGGCCAAACCATTTTATTTAAGATAGGGATGTATGTTGGTAATGGAAATCCATATATTATGGTTTGGTTTATTTTCACATGTTTTATAGTAAGAAAGTCTGTTTTTTTAAGTAATATTCTGTTATACACAGTTGCCAACATTCTGTCCTGCTATAATTGGCAGATGCAGCTGTGGTGTGTCACAAAACATTACTGTGCATTCTCATAGTATTGCCCTAGGACTGCCCTAACTTGTCAGGCCATACTACCCGGAGTGAAGGAGGTGAAGGTAGCAACAGATCTTACCATGGTTAGCCATGCCAGAGTCATGGCTAGCAGTTCAATTGGTGGGGTAGGTAGCAATAAGGGTAAGGTTAGCTCCAGATAGCACTGAGAGTTAGAAGGGAATTGGGCAGTAAGTAGTATTGCCGTAGACAACTTCCTTGCCCCAGTGAAAGAGCACAGTGACCTGGAGACCTGGGGAAGCAGCACTTCACCCAGATAGTACTCAAGTATGTACATACAGTATATAGTAAAAAAAACCCTCATTGCACATCATCCATGTAAAACATTAGATCCATCCATACGTGGCCTAATTTGAAACCCAGTCTGACACTCGTATGAAGATAGTTGGGAACAGTATACATTTTTTGCACATGAAATCCCCTATAGGTTACAGGAAGACAAGTTGCATTTTTATTAGTCACAAAAAGTGTACCCATGCAGCGACAATTGAATTCTTTAAATCAATAAGCAAAAAAAACCAGAATAACTTAAACATATATAACAAGCATTAATTGACATCCACCCCACTGCCCAAGGTAATAAATAACTGTTGTAAATTCAACAACTATTTCTATATTGCCCTTCACGTAGTCTATCCCACCAGGGGGCATCCTAACTGGTCTACAGGCACAGTGAAAAAACACAGTACTCACTAAGTCATCTGCTCGACTCTGGTAACAGATTGAAATGTCAAATTTGTTCACATAGGTGGTGTTTGAAGACATTTATAAAATGACTTTCCTGGTTTGTGTTTCTAGAGCTCAGACAAGCCTGCTGGCTTTAGAGCAGGGGTGTCCAAACTGCGGCCCTCCAGCTGCTGCAGGACTACATCTCCCATACTCCTCAGCCTGCCCCTTAGCTGAAGGAGCATTATGGGAGATGTAGTCCTGCAGCAGCTGGAGGGCCGCAGTTTGGACACCCCTGCTTTAGAGGAATGAGCTTTCTTATATCCAAATCTTCTGTGCTTGTTTATTTCCAAATAGAATTTCCTTTTAGACTACAAACCTGACCACTTCTCGTTATAACAACTGCAAAAAAGGTAACGAGAAGCCACATGAAATTGTACATCTATTAACTTACATAGTCAGAAACAACAACAAATATTTCTAGAGAGAACATAATCAATAAATCTGATGACCTCCCTTAATTAGCCATGATGCTAAATACAAGCAAAAGAGGGAGAGTGGGGCAGCTACTGACAACAGTGCTTCAAAATTGAGACTGTCTTGCAAAACCATAGAGTATACTAGATTTTGTGGCTGTTACTTCCATTTGTTTACTAGCACTAAAGAGCCAATAAATGCCATGTTAACTACAACTGGGGCCTCCACTCTAGGGGGCCTGGACAAACTTCTCCCATGCACTTGTTGGATGAGGACGTCTCAGAAGAATGGAAGATGACATTTACTCCAACAGTCTCATTTTAATCTGCCGAGTCAGTGTGGCAGTGTTTTTTGTGTTCTTGGTATTGTGGTGTTTGGGTGGAGGGTGTGATAGCATGATAGGGAGCGATGGGGGGGAGTGTCGAGCAATTGCTTCCCCATGGTCCAATCAGTATTAAAGGCTGTCCTGGCTTTAGTTGCTTTCACTTTGTTATAATCATCCTGTTACTATTTTATGTGTCATGTTTTATGGTTCTCGGAAACCATCCACAATTCTAAAGTGATCCTTATCAAGCTTCCTGTTGTTCAAGGTGCATCCTAACTGTGCAGAATACCAGCATATGATGCTATATTTTGATGTTGCAAATATAGAAACAATACCTCTGGAGGTCTTCGCCAGCCAAGCAAAGGCTGTCTTTGTATAAATGGGGTGGTTACAAGGGAGGCCTCTGACCAACCTATTGAGATGCAACCTACTGGAGAGACAACCTTGTTTAGAGGGGGCCTGCCACTGTAGGTCTTTCTAACATGGTATTAAAAACGAGCATCTAAACCGACTTGCAAGCTCTGTAACTAAGTCTATACTAAATATAATAAATGTTTCCTTATTAGTATTAGCAGATTTTTTTTTATATAGCACCAACAGATTCCTTTACAACAAAAGTTAAAGTACAACACACTTTCAATTAATTGAGAGACAATGTACTAAGGTTTTAATAGTAACCAGCTAAATGAATAATGTGAGCAGAAATAAACATGGGATAATATTGTAGAAAAACTGAGTGCATGTCTTTAAATAGCAATAGTGTGCCCTATTCATTAAAATTTGCTACGTAAGCATTAACAATACTTACATCTTTGATACACACGGGGACCATGTATAAGATTAATAATTTAGTAGGGTGATGAGATTGTCCTATTTATGAGTCAATAACTTCTATACTAAGCAAACAGATAAACTGATTAATATCTCTTAGTAGGTAAGCATACATTGAAAATGAAACAATCATTATTTATCTGCTCTTTACCTGAGTCAAAGGAGACTTGGGGAATGCAGTAAGTCTCATTTTTCCTCCTTATTAAATGGAACAGAGTGAGTGGATTGTGAAATTAGGTTATTCTTGAAGCTGAGCTTTTCCATAAGAAAACAGGTTATAGAGCAGAATTTTATGCTTCTAATTGGACCATCAAAAACAGAAACACTCAAGCTGCCGGCTAAGTGGAATTTATTGGAACAACTTTTCGTAAAATAAATTAGTTACTCTCAGCTCTCCACGATACTCAGAGTTTGAAAGTTTAGCATTTACTAAAATATACAGCATTAAAAGGATTGACATGAAGTAAAACCTTGCTTGCTGAAAATAATAATTTATGGTTACACCTATCTACCGATCTTTAACCCTATTTAATAACACACACAATGATCCCACATATAACAACACACGTAGAGTGACATTATATTGTACACATGTACAAGCATTACTATTCTGACAAAAACCTTTCATGAACCTATATAGTGGGTCACACAGCATTTGTATATCTTCTTTGTTCTCAGTATAAAAAGTTTAACATATAGATTTCGATAACAGTGGGTGAAAGCGTCATATAATATCATACGTGGGAACGTCCACGGTAGACTCAGGGTAGTCCCAGAGAGCATTATATGGGAGAGGAAAGGGAAATTAAGAAAGTCATTCTTCACAGGGAGGGCAGTAAAGATCTAGAATTAACTACCTTTTGTTTGGATGCATTTGAGGTGGAGTATAATTCAGTTCTGGCCAGGGCCAGCCCCCCCCATTATCTACCCTTCCTCTCCCTCCGTCCCTGCCGCCCCCCATTATCTACCCTTCTCTCCCTCCCTATTATCTACACTTACTCTCTATCCCCCCCTTGTACATTTCAGCAGTCCTGCAGCGAGTCTCCCTGTTTGGTCTCGGTGCCGGCTTGTAATGCTGAGTGCCGGAAATGATCTCATCTTCCGGCGCTTAGCAAAGTGCCGCCCCTTCAAAAGTGCCGCCTGGAGCCATTGCCCCACTCGGCTCCATTGTCGGGCCGTCCCTGGTTTTGGAATTCCATCCTTTAAATTTAAGTGAACTCAATCCGGAGATTAAACTAAAGCTCAATCACAACTCTTTCCTGGCCAATAAATATTCATTAGTGCAATATAGAAGTAATATTTTAAAATGTGATTATGTTGTTATAATACTAATAATAATAAAATACTAAAATTATGTACCTTTTTACAATAAATATTTTTCTATGAAAATAACACATTCCAGCAAGTAATCCCTTGCTAACAACAATTACAGTTTCTGTGTATCTAAATAATTTGAAAATGCCATGCTATTTTGTTAGTATTATGCAACTGATGCACACAGTTTTTTATATTCTGTCTGCCAAGCCGGTTTAAACAGGTGTAATGGAGTGGTATTAATAAAAGATTACCTACATCAGTTTTCAATTAACTTTAATGTGCACTAGTTTAAAACGGGTTCTGCTATCAAGAGACCTAGAAGGCTGGCATGCAGTGAGATGCAAAAGCTAATGTATACTAATGTGTGTTATAATCTATAAAATGGTTTTTGTGTTGCACAAGATGCCATTGTGCTAGGTATGTTACTCCCATCTTCACAAATGCAGGGCTCAAAAATAACAAGGAGAGTTGTGTGAGCTTGTATGGACTGGATCTTGGGTTGACTTGGGTTGTTAAGGGGAAAGAAAGCTCGGTGCAGGGTCAGCCAAAATATTTCCTAATCATCTGCAAACAGAGACTTTCTGCATCCACCAGCAGTTATGGCTCATTGAGCTTAGCCTGGAGTCTGGTTGGGTCAGTTAATAGATATATTGATATAGCAATTGATTTAGCAAGAACAAAAACATTAAATCTTTGTTTTGATTTGAAGCATGTATCCTTCCTTCAACCACTCCTAGGGTCTAAGACTTTTTGGATGGAGAAGACACACAAAAAGGGTATCTCGAACATATGCTACACAATATAGGCATAAATGTCCTGTCCTCTTCTGAGTCTTTTGATGAATCTTACTTTAAGTCCGGTCCGACAGTGTCCAGATTGCAGCTACTACACACTAAAACAATAAAGTTCCATTGTGTTAAACAGAGAGCAGTAAAAAAATCTTGAACAGATCTAGTAACTGAACTGTGTGTGCAAATCAGCAAAAAAGTGAGTTTGTAGTAGCAACCTCATACAAGTTGGACAGAAGTCGATTTTACAAATTCATTAAAGCAACTAAGATTTGTGCTTGCATAAATCAATCACAATTTGCATACACTCAACTGCAAGATAGTCAACTTGTTTGCGCTGCTGACCACGCTAACTCCCGTCAGGGAATACACGGTTATGTCTCGTCGCCTCTACAGGTGTGGCATGTAGTTGGCTTATGCTGCCTATTTAAACACAAGATTCATTTTTTGGTAACTCTTGGTTGGTGTAAGTCATGGTTTGTGCTGTTGTTCTATTTTGATCTCATTAACCCAGTGTAACTAGGACTGTTTGACCTTGTTCCCTGTTTCCTCATTTGGCCTTGTTACCGAGATCTCCTGTTACCGACCCGGTTTGTTCTGACTGGTTGTGTCCTAGTCTTCTGATTTGGCTACCGTCCATGCTCTCCTGTTGCTGATCTGGCCTGTCTGACCCTGGTGGCTCTAGCCATTCCAGTCTGTTCACCTGTATCTGACCTACTCTGCTCTATGGGATCAAGTGTTCAATCTCATTACAGGTAGTATATATATATATATATATATATACTATATATAATATATTTCTAGAAGGGTATTTTTAGCCTACCCGTTTAAAGTCCACTCTTAATTCTTTAATTCTGTTTCTTTCAGAAGTCATAGGTGAATTTATTTCTAGTTTTACATATCCATGATGGTTTTATTGACGTGAGACAATCAGATGAGGCCTGAAAGAAATAATTTAAAAAAAAACAAACTATTTGTTATTCTGTTTGCAAAAGGAAAGACTCATTGGGGACATTAACGGAAACATTAACTGACATTGGAGGCAGAAGACAGGGTCAGTAAAAAGAGGAATCTCCAAAGTAGTATTGGCTTAGTATATTGGCATTCTTATGGAAAGTTTGTGAACATATGTCATAGATGATGAACTGCAGCTGGTAAGTCTACTGAGGATTCAAGGGGCATAAGTAATGAATCTCTATAGCCAGAGGAGCTTGGGTTTGTGGAGCTAGCATTTTTTTGTTAATAAACATGCCTTAAACAATTAACCTTTATGCCGCTCTGAGGTACATGTAAGACATTCTCAGCAAACGGCTCTAAAACAAGGGATCTTTGTCAGATTATGATCGCCATTTACTTACTGAAAATTAATTTTAGAGCCACAGAAAAACATCAACTCTCTGGTGAATCCCAGCTCAAACCACCTCTGTCACATTCTGTGATCCAACAACGCTTTGTTAGAGCAGAATGAGAGGAAATGCTACAATCTCATACAATCGCACATCTCTTTGAAGATTAAATGAAGTTAGGAATCAGATATCAAAGTTATTGACCCTTTTGTTTTCTTCCATGGCAGGGGAAGTCTAATTGCTGCCAGCACTGATTATGAATACAATATAATGAAACATTATTTAGATTTTCCTGGGATGACTTGACAGGGAACAACATATCTGTGTGATTGGCAATCCTCTAGAGAAGGCGTGTATGAAGCAGTATTGCAGCAGAAGTGCAAGGGTTACAGATGAACGTCATTAGAATTTTCTCAAGCAATAAACACGGAAGACATTGTATCTTCTATTGGAAGAGATAGCCTGCTCTTTTCCCTCTGGAGTTTCCAATATCATCCAATTTGATTAGAAAAATAGAAGAAGCTCTTTAGAATCCCTCTTCAAATGTCAAGAAGACGTACCCTTTAACTTTCCAGGGAAGAATACGAGTTTCTCTTTGCATTTGCAGTGAATTTTAGCACAACAGTTAGGATAGGCAAATATGGGATTAAAGCAGTTCACACATTTACTGTTTGGAAGTTTCCCAAAGGTTCACAGCATCTGGATTTTTGTTCCAAAAAGTATCTTTCACGTTAAGACTGGCTTGTCAATATATTCGAAGCCTGCTGGGTATATTTAATTGCGTGGCATCAGTAGACAGGGTACAGTAGTATAGTAGTAGGCTTCAGTAGACAGGTGACAGTTGTATTATAATTGTCTGGAAAATGTCAGCATAGGGGAAAAGTCTACCTGGCTGTCCAATGTGTTTTCGGTGTAATTATATATATATATATATCCACAGGGGGATCTGGAATTGTAGAAAATCAGCGTGACTTTGTACATTCTACGGGCTGTTTTTGTAGTCCATTTACAGCATATGCAACAAAAACTCACCAGTGTGCAAGCTAAAATTTGACAGTCAGTCATCCAGTGGAGGTACAGTTTATCCTGGAAATAGTTGACCAAGTTACATTGTACTGGCTACCACTGTTGTGTAAATATAGTTACTAGAAATGGGCCATTTTATATTTGGGTGGGGGTAGCTGAAGACTGAACACAATAAGACAAAAATGTAGAATGATTGTAGTTAAAGATTTTTCGTTTTGCTCTCACTCCAAATTATACAAAATGACCTTGTCTCTATATTAATGTTGACATAATGTACCCTTTAAAGGAGAGCTTTTGGAGAAATTATTACACTGTTGTCAAGAACTATTGTTATTACTATTTGATGTTCGGTGTCTACATAGGTGGCATATAAGGAGACGGATAATGATTATAAGGAGGAGACCAGAGTCAGTAGATTAGAAGATATAAGTATATTTCAAAAGAGGAGACATAAGGCTTAGATGTACTGCAAGGTAATGCTAGTTCACTGAGAGTTATAGGCTCCTGGAAGGTCATGTAACGCCGGAAGTTCCTTCATAGAAGCTCCAGCGGAAGGGGTTGTCCGCATCGCACAGACGTCCACTTACTGCCAGAGAGGAGGATCCAGATTCCCTGCCGGCAGCAGTGTTAAATGATAAAGAAAAGAACACCTGCCCGGTGCCTGTAACTGCATATCCCGGGCGTTGGGCGATATTACCTGCGCATCCCTGCGCTAGACCCCAATAGGCCGCATCCCTACCTTAAAGACTTAAAGTGTGTGGAGGTGTGTGGCCTATAAATCGAGCCAATACGGTATTTTTCCTAGTGTCGCCACTGCTGAGAGTAGATCATATTGGTCCAGCCTTCTAGAAAACATGGTAGAGGATAATTCAGTAAAGAGATGTAAACATGCGTGTGGTAGGCTACAATGAATATGGTAAAACTAAGAAAAAGAAACAAAGGGCCAAATAAGGCTTCATGTTTTCACAGCAGTAAAAATGGCCATACTTGATTGACTGACTTATTCATACCTGCCATCATATTCTATTTAAGTTTATTTCCAGAAGACACATAAAATAAAAAGTGAAATGAGGGCTTTGGCCTTGTGGTTCATTTAAACTTTATCTATAAGTATATTTGAGAAATGTACATAAATAGAAGTGTTTTAAAACAGGTGTAAAATGATGTGAGCTATGTAATTAGACGTTATTTTAAGCAAATTATTCAAATGTCTTAAACATCTCACTTTTTGAGGCTCACTAGTTATTTTTCTATTCTTACAACACCCGTGATTGAAAGTGAGAAGACACATTTAATGTAATTTTCACAATCCTAAATAAAACAAGCAATTAAAGATTTGGTGGACTTTCTAAAATCCTTAAACTAAGTAAGATGTTGATGCACTTACATCTGAGACAGATGGGTATTCTCCATGAAGCTGAGTGAAACTGAGTTGTTTGCAAGTTGACATTTCCTTACCTGAAACTTGCAGGATTTTGTAAAACCATTCCTTACCCACTCAATATCAAATTTACAAAAAAAGGAAAAATTATTTTAAAGAAGGGGTTCCCCAGACCTCTTATTAACCAAGGGAGGGGTAATGATTACACCACTCCTTCCCTACTCTGTGCATAATGGGGCAAGTGTAATTAAATCAAGGGGGTGTAGAGCCCAAGTACACCCCTTTACCCCCATCCCTTTTTTAAATATATCCGTCTGGTGTACTCTACTTTCCTGCCAATAGCTTGATCAATTGCTTTTCATGGAAAATTAGGGTGTCCATGCCATACAAACCTGGTTTATTTACTTTTCATTAATAAGTAATGAATTAATGAAATTTTATAATTCATATCTAATCAGAATTAGTGATAATTCCCTCTGCTATTTACAGCAATAAAAATTACTAGGAAAAGGTAACATTCTATTTTCATTGTTGCACATACTGACCCATCTGACAGTAGTAAACGCTTTAAATGTTATGTTTTATCAGTATATGACCTCTCATATGCAAATTATGCTGCAGGAAAAGGTGACCTTTTACCTAGCCCTAACTCTGTTGGACAACAGTTTTACAATCACTCATCAGAATATAAAAATGAATACTTTTTGGGGCAATGTTTTTATGTTTCTTTAAGAAAAAAGATGCATAGCTGTGGGTGATTTAAGAAAAAAAAGTGTCGCTTCAACTTGAAAGGGTCAAAACACCAAAGTATTTTTTCATGTCTGATTTTTCTTTAATTCAAACAACTCGTAACAAGACCTATCTATTAGGCTATAACATCAAATAGAAATAATTAGTCCCAAGCGATTTACAAACTAATCTCTTTAACAGGAATTTAAAAAGAAATTAAGTAATCAATTATATCATAAAAATAGGGCTGATAATAAGCCCTTTCTCAGTAATCTTATATGGCCAAAGAAATAATGAACCCATTCTGTCTCAGAACCTATGCCTTTTGAACTACCTATTCAGAAGCAGGATGAAAGGAGAGTTCGTAGAAGAGTTACGTTTTCAACTGCCTCACTTTATTATTCATTACGAACGGCCAACACTTAAAGAAGGGCTGAGCTGGTTCTGCATAATGCATAGTTCAACCAGTAAAGAGACATTAAGCCTGCCGCCTCGGAGTGACCCTCCAAACCTATCTTTTATCCCTCACATCAAATTACTCTCTAAATCCTGCCACAACCAACTACGCAACATTTCCAAAATTCGTCCATTCCTGACTGCCAGCACCGCAAACAACTAATCCACTAATATACATCAGTTGCAAACTTTAGAAAAACTATCCCAGGGACACTTTGCAACAAAGCTATTACCGTAGTTACTTACTTTATAGTTTACCATACTCACTTCTCCAAAGCTCCAACCACTCTCTCCAACCCACATATCTAGCATAATTTAGACCCACCTAGTTATAATGGTGCAGATCATATCACCAAATTCTAAAACTGACTTGCGATTACACCAGCAGGATCCACTTTACCCCAGGACTTGCCAATACATGAGACACTTTAGTTCTAGGGGAATAGCTAGCATGTGTAGGTTCTAGGTTTCTTTGTTTTCTGGGATTGAACCCTGCAGGCTCATGTGTCATAAAGGGGAAGACCCAGGACAAGAACAACTCTTTAGTAGTGCTTTACAGCCAAATTCTGGTTCAACTCTTCCATTTTGGACTACGATAACCTTTTGCGAATTTCCAGCAAATGGCAACACTTCTGGAGACGTCCTCTCTCCTGATTGAAGGATCGGAGGGGGGAGGATGTCACCCGAAGCTCCACCCTTTTGAATTATGATAACCTTGTGTGAACTTCTGCAAAGATAGGGGAGCTTCTGGTGACAACCCCTTCCCTGATGGGCTCCGCCATTGTGGCCGGGAGGTTATGTTGGTGGAGTTGGGGACAAAAAACAAGATTGAAGAAAAAAGAGAGAGAGAAAAGAAGATAGAACAGGGGAGAAAGGAGAACAAGAAGATGCAGGACAGGTAAGTAGAAGTGGTCAGCAGAGAATGTATGCATACAGAGAGTATGAGTGAACAAAATGAATAGACTGTCTAAATAGACACTATACACTGCTTTACATACACCTGCCGATACGCACATATACATTACCCAAGTACGCACATATATACAATATATATACACTGCTCATACACATACCCTGCCCATACACACTGCCCTTAGACACGCCAGCCCATAGACACACAAATGCACTGACCTTACACACATACTGTACATGCACATTCATGCTTGCCTTTACACACAGCCATATTGGTTCACATCTCTCTTTGCAGCTGCAGGCTTACTTGCCCTAACATGCATGCACTTTGTAATAAAAAACACTCTCTCCCTTTCTCATTACCCCTTCCATTTTTTAGCTCTCCTGTTCTCCTATTAGGTCTCACTATCTCTCTTATCCTTCCCTTTCTCATTATCTCTCCCTTTCTTTTGTTACTCATAATATCCTCCCTTTCTCTTCATCCCTTCACCTCATTTTCTCTCCCATTTCTCTTTAGCATCCACCCCCTTTTCTTCCTTAAGTCTTAACTTTCTCCCTCTGCCTTCTTTCTCTGTCTAGACCCTGCTGGGATATCTGATTGCCTGCTGGCTGATCGCATGCAGTGCAATCCCCAATGCAAGTCTATGGAGATTTGTTTGGTGATCACTGTGTGATCAGTGCAGGGGGATCGCAGGGATTGCAGTGCCACGTAAAGTGTAAATGAAATTATATGAAAATTGCTAATTTGGGGCCGATAAGAGGGAGATTTGTGATCTGTCCAACCAGCCCTGCACCTAAACATCACCTGTAACTTCCAATGTTCCTTACACAATTTTGAGCTACCACTGAGCACTGAGTTGTCTTTGATTGTCAGGCTCTTTGTTGTCACATGCTGAGTGGCATACATAAATCTCTATCTGGTTTGCAGAGGAAGATACTGATGACCTTTAAATGTGAAGGAGCAACCAGATTGGCCATCTGACCTGAATTTGCTGGGGAAAAATGTGGAAAAATCTAGTATTCTCGAGGGGTACACAACTCCAGTACTTGACAGCCAGCAACAGGCTATAATTTATAATATTAATTTAATGAGTAAAGGGATCTCAAAATACACTAAACTACTTTTTCTCAGGCATTCATACACTGTGGCCCTAGAAGACTGGCGTTATGTACTCTTGTTGAATGCTTTTCTTTTAGTATGTTAAACAGTGCTCAACAGATTGTGATGAGTATGTTTGGAGATATACATGCTTGCATGTTACTCCTGTCTCATAAGGATTGGCTTTTAACATTTAAACACAGAATTGTGAAACTTTTTTGACTAAATGAAGTAGCATATTATTTTCTTTATATAACACTACATCTATACAACATTCATAAACGTAATATTTGTCAAAATGGCTTACAAATGGAAAAGAAAGAGCATGGTTATTATTATGGGAAAAGATAATCACGCAGAGGAAGCCTTTTGTTCACTGAAAGAACTATTGATGTTAAAATTTACTGTACCTTGTTACCACCACAGATGGATACATATTCATCTTCTAAATACTGAATCCATATAAAATGGGAAATAACAATACCTTAAACTTCCCATTCAAAGTTCTAAAGAATTAGATAAAACTGTGGAAGCACTTTCTATCTTTGCTTTAACTGTCACAGCTGGATAGAGAACCTCTGGTTCTGTAGCACTTTTGGTGCAAAATGTATACTGGTACACCACTGCTTGTCACTGATCAAGTCTACTATGAATGTTGTGGACAGTGGACACCCTTTGATAAAATAATTTTAAAAAATAGTATGTTTGATACCATATCGCTTGTTAATGTTATATTTTCTATGCAGACATAATAAGTTTGATTCAATAGGCCACATCAGAGCATGCTTTTGCCTCAAGAAATGCTGATTACATCCAATAGGGATAGGAATAAGGGGTTGCAATAACCCTTTGTTTGTTGAGCTACAACACAGTGGTAAGGATTGCAGATGATATTATATATATATATATATATATATAATATATATATACTATATAATATATATATAGCAGAGTACTGTGTGTGTTAACACGATTTGTACTTATGCCCTCTATGGACTTATATATATATATATATATATATATATATATATATATATAATGTGTGTGTTTATGGGCAGGTTGTGTATAAAGGCAGTGTGTGTGGGCAGGCGTGTGTAGGGGAAGTGTATGTGTATAGGTGTGTTAATGGGCAGGTGTGTGTATATGTGTCAGGTGTGTGTATGGACAGGTATGTGTAAAGTGTGTATGGGCAGGTGTGTGTAAAGGTGTCCTGTGAGGGATTCATTTAAAAAAATATCTGCTGCTGTGGAGTACTCTTCCAATGATGCTCAGCCAGCATCATGGTGGACACCTGGCTGACATGGATGCTAACCAGCATCATGGAAGCTGTATGTCTGAGTGAGCCTCATGGGAATTCAATTTAATGTGCTGGTTATTTTTAATATGAATAACTGGCAGACAAAAAATTAAGCATGTTTTTAGTGGTGATGCAAGCGCAACATTGTAAAGTGCAATTGCTTCAATTGGTGAGTTGCACAAGAGAGTGTTCTAAAAAAGTGTCCCTCTTTCACATTTTGAAATATTGGGAGGTATGTGTACTTGTGTGTGTGAGCATGCATGTGTACTTTGTGTGTGAAAGCATGCATGCGTTCTTGTGTGTGTGTAAGCATGCATGTGTATTTGTGTGTGTGAGCATGCATGTGTACTGGGTGTGGATGTTTAAGTGTATTTGAATATGTTGTATGTTGGTAGGGGGGCAAAGAAGGCAAGAGCAACATTGTAAAGAGCAATTGCTTGTATTGGTGAGTTGCGCGAGAACGGTCTAAAAAAATGTGTCCCTCTTTCACATTTTGAAGTGTTGGGAGGTATGTGTACGTGTGTGTGTGTATGTGTGTGTGAAAGCATACATGTGTACTTGTGTGTAAGCATGCATGTGTACTTGTGTGTGTATGAGCCTGCATGTGTACGTGTGTATGAGAGAGAGAGCATGCATGTATATTGGTGGCTAAGTATGACCCAGATCCAGGTTACCATATCCAACAATTGAGTTAAATTTGCCCTCCAAATACACGGGTATAAACAATACGGGTATTCAAGACTGTACTACTGACGTCTTGCGTACTGACAAACAAGCAAAATCTGAATGATAAATAAAAGTATCCATCATTTCTTAATTGACAGCATGACTTTTTTACAAGTAATTTGCTGACATCATCTGGTAAATCATCTGGTTTAAAAAAAAAAAAATTCAAGAATAAGATAACATTACATAGCTTCAGAGACCTAAATGTTCATTGGGTTTTGATAACCACCTACATTTTTTAGTACCTGGCATTAAAAGCAGACTGTAGCAAGACGCTATAATTAACAACTATGAAACAAAATTGTAATTCCAAACTTTTTTTTAAAAAATAAAATTAAACCTTGCTTGTAATCAGTGTTTATCTTTCTTTTAACATCTGTGGTGCAAATAGTAATGACATAACAGACTCAAGAGAATAGGCCAATGAGCAGTTAGAAAAGCGTCCAACGTTTTAATTAAAAAAATGTCATTTTAATATTATAATTTAATATTCCATTTATGCGCTTGCAGCATGTTATGCACATCTGGCCTATTTCAATAAATTGTGAATTGTTTAGAAAATTCAAAGTTGGTTAACCTGTCATTATTAAAGAGGGTCTTGGAATTCTAATAGATAGACAATGCCGTACATTGCATTGCAAGCATAACTTAAAGTATTGATATGCGTGATCTTAAAGAAGTCTCTGAACTCCTAACTTGTATCCATTTTTTATTATTTGACTCATTATTTTATCATTAGATGATTGGCAGATGAAAAGAACATGATCGACCAGGGGGAACTTATAGATTTGAGTAAAAAGGCAAGGGTTTTATTAAGCCTTTATATATTCTTCTTCACTTTCCATGTTTTTTGTTTTTTTTGTTTTGGTTTTTTTTTTATTGTTTCCCAACTTTAAAGTTTGGCCTTCAGGGATCTGAAAGCAGATGAAACATCTCGTTCACAGCAAAAGGCAGTGGGTGGGTTGCTATGGAGATAGACCATGTGACTTTTTTAAGGTAATACAAAAAAAAACTTCTCCAAATCGAATTCTTGAACTACATCTACCAATTTTGCGTTTGTCTCCGAGGCAAAGTTTATGAAGAGATTTTTTTTGTTTGTTTTGCAATAAGTACAATGATTTGACAAATTTGGGTGATTATTAAATAAAAGCATTCTTGACATCAGCCAGCTGTTTCTTTTTGAACCAAGGCAAAGCGCTTTTTCGAAATGCCTTGGCTTGTGACTTAATATGAGTTCTATGAATTGGTCCCTTTTAGATGTGAGATATAGACAAGATATTGCCAGTTGCTAATAATATTATGTGCTATATTGTAAATATCCATCACACTAAAATATTTTATATTTCAAGACTGATGATTTTATAAGAACTTTAATGGACTCTGGATTATGGACTATGCAGAACAAAGCACGTGCTTTGATGGGCATGAGTGCTGCAGGATGAAAGGGCAGAAGCTTAGTGGATCTACAGATCATTTCACTAGTTAGGTCTGTATATTGGACATAATATACTGTAGGATATAGGTGCCCTGTCACTGAGATATTGAGTGCTCCACGTTATAAACCATAACTAGCAACCGTCCCTGTATTGGACGTGTGATTTTAACTCTTAATTTAACTCTATAACTAAACCCCAAAGAGCAATCACACTGTGGAAGAATATAGGATGACTTATGTCCCATATTCTGTTCTCCTGAACACAATATTTCCACTAATACCAGTTTGTTTGGATGCTAAGCACAAGGTTTGCCTGGAGACATCATCCTGACCTTGTTCGCTTTTAGTTGTATAAATATGTTTACTAATGAGGGCATAGAACTTTTTTATGTATTATGATTGGTTTAGGATAGGGCGTTATTTCCGGGATGATTTTATAAATATATCCATAATGCTTCATAATAAACAGGAATCTTATTATACAAACACTCTTGTCTGTGTGTCTGATTTCTCTGGGCCCGCTCAAGCTAACGCACAATTGATCGTTAATGCTAACACACGCTCGATCTAGCACACAGTCCATATAATACACACTTACACATATACACTAATGCCAACACACATCTCAAAGTCTTTTTTAACAGTTGCCACACTTTTACAGCAGGGTTGAGTATTCTGTTACATGACCCTGTTGTATTCTTTTCACTGTGAGTGGGCTGGTCCAAGCCAGATCCTAGACCTAGACTTATATATTACTGTCACGCTGCTGAGGACTCTGTGCAGCGTGAACTTACCCAGCGTTTGTCTTCTGTGTTGCTATGTTGGGAAGAAGTGAGGCCTGTCACATGAAGCATGGGGCACGTCATTGAATGACGGCTAGGGGTAGGCTGAGCGCCAGATTTTGACCCTAGTGTGGTCCTGTATTCCCTATTTGGCGAATTGATTCCAGTACGTTTAATTTGGCTCCTGGGTTGTCTGACCATTTACTGGCTAGTGATTTTGTACCTGGCTTTGACTATTCATTCTTCATTTCTACATGGCATCCAGTGTACCTGCCCTGAGCATCTACCTGCAGTTTTACTTATACAGGTATCCCCCAGTGCTTGCCACCAATTTCCCTATTTATACCTGTCATGAAAGTCCATGTCCTCTAATCATTGGGCTTAACCCCTTGCTAGGTGTTTCAGGGTGATGAACGCCTCCAGTGTGGACTCCTGGGTGACGGTAGATGTGACAATTACCACACTACATGCAGAGTAATTTCCATGGTGAAGGCTTCCTATTCAAATATATATTATAATTTTTAAAACTTTCAGAAATCTGCTGCTAAAATGCTTTCAGGATACATATAAAAATTGTTTACATATGTAATAACACCATCCAAAGTAAATATTCCCTTATAATCCACTCCAAAACCTAATACAATTTGAGTAAGTTATACTAAGTCAACTGAAATAATCTTCAAATTAATTTTCCACAGCGTATCAGTCATAAATTAGAAAAGAAAAGGAAATCTTCCATAGCTTAAATGATAACTAAGTAGTTATTACCAAGAGCAATACCACTCAAATGTAACCTCTGTCACCATGTGGGGAAAGAATACATTCACTACCGGACAGTCCTGAGGACACATGCATCATAAATGCTCCCACTTAAGGTAACTATAGACACATTAATGAAATTAAGTTACTTAAAAAAACTAAAATATTGATTGATAAATATTTACTGCAAAAAAACAAAAATACATTAATTTAACACAGAGGTAAACGCATCAAAACAAACATCAGCCAACAGAACTTGCACTACTGGCTACGCCCCTGGCTGTAATGAGCTTCTACTATGGCAATGATGAGCACATTTGAAGTTCTCTTTTGATCTTATTAGATGTGCAATGGAATAGACTTAGAAACACTGAATGTTAGGATGTGATTATGAGTTAAGCATTTGACCGGTTCCTAATCACTTTTGGATTTGTGCTTTGTGAGTTCAACTGCTTTCTTTCAAATTCATAGTTGTTTGTATATTTAAATGAACTAAGAAAATAAAAATGTATTTTATTTAGACAATAACATTTTCAAATTTCCTGTTTCTATTCGGTCATTCTGACTATTAGGGTTGGAGGACACTGTGATACACTCACGTCCGGCATACTGTACATTCTAAGCTGCTAGAACACACGGACATCAGGGGAGGAAAAGGGACAGAGGAATTTGAGCTCCAATACAGAAATGTATTGAAAAGGACATATTTATAACCTATGTGGTCAGACCATGTAATACATTTTGACATCTTTAGAGTAGAACAATACTAAATGTCTAGAATGCCCAGAATCGTCTGGCTATAGCACAGAGGAGTGATAACAAACATATTCTACAGAAAGCTAAATTATTTTTGTTCATCTTTCTTACTGTGCACATTCTTACATGTTATGAATATTGAAATTGTATGACATAAGTGACATTACGTTATTATAATTCTGAGAGAATTTCAACCATTTTGAGGAATTGTACTGTATATGTGCATTATTAATACCTGAAGACAAAGGATAATCCCAAAATCTGCGCTACACATATACATGGAATGTGCCATATTTTACTTGCCTGTCTGTTAACATGGAATGAAACCCTGCATACCAATTAACATGTTTCATCCCCATGGGTGGATATTTAATATATTTTTTTCCGTTCTTCATCTACTTTTAGTTGTTCATTATAATTTTCCCAGTTTCATCATGAAAATCAAGGTAAATATTCTAGCTAAGTATTAACAATCAGCAGAACACAGAATTTGGTGTCTTGGACTGGAGGAATGATTGACAGATAACTTGATTCCTCTTCACTAAACACTTTGATCTTGTCACTGTGACAGTAGAGTTACTGCCATAGCTTTTTCTTTGCAGCCCACTCTCTCACAACCAAAAAAAGATAAAAAAAAGACCATCATCCTAATAAAAAAGTAAATTATCAAATTAAACCTTGCTTTTTTTTCTAATGCCATCATGCTAATTAGCAGAAAAAGATAAGGAGTAAAAATGTTCAGATCTTAAAAACATTTTCTCTGTAAATTAGCAGAGAAATTTCGAAAAGATTTTATTCTAAGTGGTGTGTGTCAAAAAGGCTAATGGCTAATGTACGACGTGGAAAGCAAATGGCCATGATGGTAGTCTACTCGGGGGTCTCTCTCTCTTCTGAGGAAGTGACTTTACAGGGGGTGTGGCCAGCCATATCTGAGGGTGGGCCTCGCTGTTCAAGGGGTATGGCTAGCTATAAGAGGGGTGGGGCTAGCCACAGACAGGGACAGGGTTGTCTCCAGATAGCATTAAGTGGATTGAGAGTAGAAGGATAATTGAAAGATAGAAACATAAAATTTGATGCCAGATGGGAACCATACAGACCATATAGTTTGCCTATATTTCCTGATGTAAAGACTCAGACCTTGGGTCCTTGGTCTCATCTTAGAGTCGGGATAGCTTTATGCCTACCCTATGTATGGTTTCATTTCCTTGCTGCTTTAGCCTCTACTACGTCTGCTCTGATACTGATATAATATATATTAAGCATCATATTTTACACCTGGGGTCTCCAGAACTGTATACAATATACCAGGTGAGGTCTGACCAGATCTGTAAAGTAGCATAATAAACCTTTCAACATCATACTTACTTCAGAAATAATTAATTCCAAGACCCTTTCTTCTATTATAACAGAACAGTGCCCCTATTGCTATAATAATAACAACGCCTTGAACTTTTTTTACATCCAAAGTGCATTATTTTTCATTTATCAACATTAAACTGCAACTTCCAGACTCTTGACCATTATTTTAATTTACTTAAATAATTTGACACTTGTCAAAGCGTTGCTGGAGATATATTTCTTTATTTCTTTACTGAGGCTTTAGGGCACTAACACAATTATTACACTACAAGTTCCCCTACATAGTAAAAGGTTCCCCTAATCAATACAGTCAATACGAGCAGTTGTAGGCACAGTAATGGGTATTCCTGCCTGATTCTAAGTCAATTTTGGTTCCTGAGGACAAGATCCTGTGTTTAAAGTATAGCCTTCAAGGTTAAGCAATCGAGAAACAATCCCCATCAATCAACAAGTATGAGCAATGCAGGGATGAGGTGGTTTCACTACTACAAGAAGAAGGCTAAGCTGATCCGTGCAGACCTGCTGCCTTTGTTATTTTTGAGTGTATACTGATCTATCTATTAACCAACTATTCAAATTAGCTCCTTAGTTTAACACAGTTGATCCTGTTTTCTTTCTCTGACATTCTGCCTTTCCTATGATTATAAATTAAGCATCTTTCTTTCAGTGGCAGGTGTCCACAGACATGCATTTATTGCTTGTGTAATTGTTTTGTGGAACTGATGCTTACTTAGAGACAAATTCCAATCTGCATCTCTTTCCATCATGACATATGTGCTCTTTTTATTATAGGGGTTTATTCACTTAACAGCAGGTGATGACTGGCTGTCACGCCAGGTATAGGTTTCATGATAAAGAACCGCACTGCAGAACTGGTATCATCTGATACAAAACACGACACCAGAAAAGCAGGAACGTAGTGGAGAAGAACAAAGCAGAATCTTAGTCTAGGCAGGCCGAGGTCAGGTATACCGTTGCTGGACTCAAGAAGTCAGTACACAGGGATAAGTCAGAAACAAAGGTCAAAGTCAAGCAGAGTTCTGTTACACAGTTCAGGATCCAATGGCAACAGTGCAACAGGATTAGATAACTTGTGGTCAAGGCAAGGCACTGGAAATATTTGCAGGACACACGACACAGCAATAGCAACGAATAACACCCAGAGACTAACAATAGCTCTTGCATGCGCAAGGGTTACAAGGAGCATGAGCAATTAAAAGTGGGCAAGTGTTACCCTTTAAATATTTGCTGCGAAGCACGTGGAGCTACACGCGGCTGTCACTGGTGAAGAGGATGCACAGCAGGGACAGCGAGACCATGCCCTTGGGGCACTCACCATTAGTACTCCACTGAGCAGTACCGGAATGGGTTGACCCGGGAGTGGGTGTCAAAAGGAACCAGGTAGCCTTTTTAGATCTGACTCCTAATTTTTTATGCCATTTTATACAGATCTCATGTGTACTAGAGTGTACTTACACAAACTTATGCAGCCCTGGTCTCAAGTAACAATGACTTAAGACGGTCCTTTCTGCAAAGGTGTTTCTTTAACAGTACTGAAGTCCACTTTTGGGCCAATTGATATTGTAACGTGGGCATGTTGAGAATGGATATTTAGTCCTGAACAATGTCCTGTCTTGTGTACTTTTCAATAAATGCAGGTGACCCTAATGTACCTTGAGATGTAAAACGTGTGTCATATCATTCTTATTATTTATATTTGGAAAAGTATAAAGTGTTTAATTCACATTTGCACTTTCGGTTTTGTTCTTGTGCTGTTTATAAACTATGAGAGCAAAGATCAACAGAAGCAAGAGTTATAATCCATTGTCCTGTTTTGCTGAGATGATTATTCCACTTGAGCAACCTTATTTGAACATGAGTGACCTACATACACTGAATACAAAATTTATTTAAAGAAAAAAACACATTACCAGACAAAAATTAAACTTTAAACCTGTTTCAACCTTAACATACATTGCTTGAAACAAACCAGAGGCCATACATTGCTATTCTGTTAAGCTACATAAGCCGAGCTATGTGTAATGTTTCACCCATATAGGAAAAATAAAGGAAAGTAACACTTTGTGCTCTGTGGAAACATCAACAGAAAATGTCATGTGTACATTGGTTGTGACAATTCTAACTCTATCACATTACCACTTGTGACAGAACAGTGCATGTGTAGAGGAAATTGGGCCCCCTGGACCAATGGAAAAGGGTGATATGACTGTTGGCAAATGCAGAAATGCTCTGTGTCCTTCCCCTTCATTGGTCATGTTTACCACCTCAGCTTATATACCTGCATGATGCAAGGTCAACTTTGTATCAAGCAGCTATAAGAACTGAGGTGGCACTTCCTTACTTTGTTTTTAACCAGGATCAGGCAGAGGAAGATCTTGAACTGTCTCAACCTCCTGCCGATAATGGATTGTTAAGAACACAAATTGGTATCCGCAACCGCGTAAATTGGGAGAAACCAAGCCAGTGGTGGCTAACTGGTATGAATGGGTGTACCTGCCTGATGTGCTAACCTTGCTGTCAGCTGGCATTGGTTAATATCCTGTTTAGTCGCAGCTGCGGTTTGTGGTCACCATGCCAGCCATAAGAGAACTATACGGTATCCTCAACTTGGAGAGACTGAGCCAGTAGGACTTATGGCACACTGGTTTGGAGATCTTCATTGGGGTTAACTGCCTGATGTACTAAATCAGCTGGTTAAGTTGGACTCAAGTTGGCTAGGTGGTGGATATGTGTTTAATAAAGCTTTGGCCAAGCTCTTGCCCACATATTCGTGTCTGGGGAAAAGTAAGGGTATTCTACTAATATCTGTATAGATTCTAGAGGCAGGGGCGTAACTAGAAATCACAAGCCCCTGGTGCAAAAATTGCCCCAGTCACCCAACTATAACAGCTAGTCTGTGCAATCATTGCCCCCACATAACTGGTCTGTGCTTTATTTGCCCTTTGCCCCCCTTCCAACATACAACATATGTAAACACACAAATTACACACTCTGTCTACCCCACTTATACATCCATGCTCATACATACAATTACACATTCATGCTCACACACACAAAGGTACACATTCATGCTTACACACACATAACTACGCATCGATGCTTACACACACACACATATATACTATTTTGAACCAGTACAAGCAGACAGGAAGAGGGGGTCACAAGGAACCCCTGTAGTTACTCCAGTGGCTAGAGGCCTAAGCAGTCATGTTATTTGCATCATGATATCATTGGACTATCTTGGTCCTCGTGGGAATTACCATGGAAGGGCTAAATGTCTGAGGTTACCCTTGAGTACAAGTCACTTTTCAGCCAGCTGCTTATATGAGACTTATGTAATTGTAAATGTACAGTCTTTATGGCTACCATAGCTCTTCATTATGAATTGTTTCTGGTGACAAACAATATGTTATATAAACACGTGTTTATATAATAAGCATCATACGCACAATGTCTAGAGTCACACATGGTGGAAAGTATAAAAAGAAATTGCAGCCTTTATTCATACAGATGATTTAAAGGGCTGCAAATGTGATGCTGCCACTGAGGATGAGGCACTTAATTTACATATAAAGTCGATTTACTAAGGTGAGTGTGCATGATACTTGGCCAAAAATGTCTAACCCACAAATTCACTAAAGCCAACTCATGTTTACACCCGCAAGAAATCACTCTCAAATGTCATATATTAAAAGGACAGATTAAGTTCATGTGAAGCCCTGGCACAGCACTTTTACAAGTGGCCCACTGGGGTGAGGGATGATACAGTTCTTGAAAAAACACTTTGGAGACCTACAGACCCTTTCTCTTGCCTCCCCCACCTCCATTCATGTATGCTGGGATGGGGGAGTAGTGTTTGAAAACAATTATTTGAAAAGTTTTAAAATCCCTGCCTACCCTGCCCCACAAGTAGGTGGGTGAGGTTTAACCAAAAAGAATTCACATATTAGGGAATACCCTTGGACCCAAAGCATGAGTCCCCCAATTATGCCACTGCCCACTAACACATTATTATTTTTTTATTTATTTTTTTATTCTGTTTTAATGGAGTAATCAATTTTGTGTACAAACAGAGCTTTGTAGTGATCTTGCTTGCTGCACTGTTTACTGCTTCTTTCATTGTGTCTTTGTACTTATCGGACGGTTCTTGGTTCAACCAATGAATATTCTCTCTTCTCATTTATAATCAAAACAATTTAAGCTCTTAGTCTCTTTTTCTCAGATGGACAGGGCCAGAGCCAGCTGTACGTCAGATGTTCTGCAAAGCCTCCTATGAAAAGGTCAACGTCTTTTATGATTCTAGTCTTGAAGCAAAACAGCTAGACTTGAATCTACCTCCAGCCCTTGTTTAAAATTATTTTTTTCTTTTTGAGGCCATTGCTTTCAGCCACCCCCAAATATTAAGACAAGATACATCACATCAAGTGAACATAAAACATTTCTAATGGGTGTCCTCTATAACAGACTGCTTAGTAAGAACTAAGGCCGTTCTATATATCAACATATGTACGGATTACTGGAAGGCAAACTAATAACATCATGTAGGCAATTGAAGGCATGTTTTAATTTGGGAAATGTTACAAGAATCCTCTGGACATTTTTGAGTTGTCATTGTACACATGGAACTTTACATGCCCAAGCTAAATCTGTATTATGTCATATTTCTGTGGGATATTTTTCATTTGAAGCACATTTTACTTTATTTGATTAGACATATACAAACATGTAACAGTTTACATTTGGGGAGAGCAAATGGGATTCAATCTTTATTTTCAGCAATGCAAGAAAGGTTATCATGCATAACTGTCCTAATGAAGTTTGCAGAAATGCTTGACGGCTGCTTCTGAAAGAGGTTTGTGCAACAATCTAAGGGTTTGCTTGGTCGGTGAATTATGGTGAGAACATCCACATTATCTTCTTAAGAGCTGTCACTAAATTATAGCTTGAACGTTTTGTTTTTAACCAGCGTATTATTTGGTTTACATATAAGGGTTTTGTTTATCTCAGAAAAGGCTGAGATGCAAACATGGCAAAATATCATCTCCCTTTTCCTTACCGCTAGCTTGCAAACATTTCAGGTGTCCAAATTGAGACACCAGTGTTGAAGTGTGCGTAACGAGAGGCAGTGCCAGAAGTGGGCAGGGTTGTGCCAAAACATTTACCTTGAAAGCTAACTCACGGCACTCAGCTTCATGGCCACGTGGGGGCTGCAATGGAGATTTGACATTCAACAGCACAGCCCACACTTGATTTTACAGCTCCCTGGGATGATCAGAGGATCTCCCCAACCCATAGCTACACACGAATGCAGGACAGTGGGGCACCTACACTAGACAGCATGACAGTGGCCAAAAATGTCCTGAACTGTTGGGAGGCATGTAGGTTTCATCCTAATCAAGTAAACTAAATTCCATTTTATAATCAAGAACTTTATTTTCTCAAAACAAAGCAAGAATTTAGCGCATACCCAGCTAATACCATTTAACAGACACCAAAGGCATAAATATTGGGAATTTTGTCACACTTAATGGCCATATATTGTTTAGCCCGCCACCACGTCAAAGTACCCCAAGTTTGGCAAGTCCTATCTCATTTTTCATGGCTATATTGATTACCCAGGTGTTGAATCAATGGGACTCCACTAATGGTGTCAGGACCCATACTTTTTAATATTTTTATTAGTGATAAGCGGTTAAACCCTGCATTGCCAGGGAGAACCGGGCCTTGGAGTTCTGCCAGTCAGGGGGGCCCAAGGGGTGCCGAGCGGTTGCTGAAAGAGTCCTGACAGAAATCAAGGACTCCTCTGCTCCCCGCTGCTGTCGCTGCCACCGCCGCCTGCCTCAGCGCTGCCCAGAGTGGAGCGTTGGGAGCGTGAGGCGTTTGTCTCGGGTGCCGGCACTCAGCAGTGAAGCGCTTTGGCACCCGAGACAAACGCCTCAACGCTCCCACACAGGACCTGTTGACGGTAAGTGACATACAAAGGGGGGTTAGCGGAGGGAGAGGGAGATTGTGAGAAGGGGGAGTAGGGAGGAGAGGTTAGATCGTGAGGGGGGTAGGGAGGAGAGGTTAGATCGTGAGAAGGAGGGTAGGGGGGGAGGGGGGAGATCGTTGAGAAGGGGGGTTTTAGGGAGGAGAGGGGAGATCCGTGAGAAGGGCGGTAGAGAGGGAGAGGGTAGATTGTGAGAAGGGAGGTAAGGAGGGAGAGGGGAGATCGTTGAGAGGGGGTAGGGAGGGAGAGGGGAGTGTGAGAAGGGGGGTAGGGAGGCGAGAGGGTAAGATAAGTGAGAAAGGATAGATGGTTTGGGGGGGCCCTTAACAGATTCTCGCACCGGGGCCCTGACGGTTTCTAGTTACGCCCCTGTCCATCAGGCTTAGTATTTGCACTCAGCCCAGTAGGGGGTCGCTATTATAGTCTGTAAGGAAGATGGTAAACATGAGGGGTTCCCTGATTTCTGTCTGGAACCTGCTGTATATGAGATCCTGGTGCAACTAGCCATTTAGGTATCTGCCCTATAAGTCCTGGCCCAATGGAGAGTAAAACACCACACATAAACCCCCTCCCAAAATGCAGGTCCCCCAAATCTGCCCCCGAGCTCCATAGTCTTTGGAGCCTTTGGTAATTGGGGAAATGTGTCACTCTCTATCAGGGGAAGAAGCAGTCCAAATGTATCCTCTATACCCACCTCCCCAAAAACAAAAGAAACAGAACCTAATACAATGCCAGGGCTCATAGTCTGTAGGGAGGAGCCCGGGGCATGAAGCGTTCCATGACAGTCTTAATAGTAAGGTATGTCATTTAGATAGAAAGGTCTACAACAGGGTAGACCTTCCAGGTGTAACAAAGTCAAATTGCAAATGACA
>VKOC01016854.1:0-64021 GCA_009364415.1 Spea multiplicata
CCCTGTGCGGTCGCACAGGTCGCACACCCCAAAGGCCGGCCCTGAACACTCCAAGCTTATAAGAAGGATATTCATTGTATATCAGTGTGTTCACGTAGGAAATGTAAGGACTATTTTTTCCGTCAAACATTTGATTTAGAATCACTGCATATTAGGTAACACATATGGTCTCTAGAAGTTATTTTGCATTTTAATGTAATGTAGAAGTGTCATTAAAAAGAACATTTGTTATACGAAACAGAAAATTATGCTACACTAATTAACCATTTGGAATGTCCACACTAGAAATAAAGTTCTAACTTGATCTGGTGTCTTTCTTCATTCCAAGTTTACATATATCTGATAGAGTTAGCTGTAAATTTTTAATAAAAATATGGTATTTTAAAGCACTTAGTGATGTCATGATGACCAGTATATTGGTAGCAACCTCAAATGCTGAACCAGTTTTTTTATTTCTCCCTGATGAACAGAACCGTTAGCTTCCGTGTTGCCTTGGGAGAACACAACCTGAGCCAAAATGATGGAACAGAGCAGGTTATCTCTGTGTCAAGGATTGTAAAACACGCTAGCTGGAACCCCAACAATGTAGCAAATGGGTAAGAAACAATTGTTAGACTTAAGAGCAGTGATAAACCCAGATGTGAGAATGTGTGAACGTTATCAGAATCAGATATACATCAAGATTGCCCTTGAGGATTTTGCACATAATCGAGAAATGAGCAAATCAAGAAATGTTTCATATGCAGCAGGAAGTTATAACTTTTGCCTTACATTTGTAGGTATATTTATGATGTCATCATGTACATCAATCAGTTGGATGAAAAGACGTTGAATTCTTGTCACTGTTAGTGCAAGCCAACAATGTTGACGGCCTAAAGATAGGCAGTGTGTGGCTTCTAAATGACAAGATGCATTCCCACAATTCTTTTTTTATTTGAAAATTAAATGTATCTTCTTTAATAGAAGAAACGTTATGTTAACGGGTAAAGAACCATTTTAAAAGGCATGCATATGTGTAACAACGTTTTTAGCCCTAAGTAAGGAAATAGAATCAGAAATTTGTGAAATTTGGAAGAATCGTAGCTTCTGTGCTTTTCAATGTCATATTTTAGTCTTCTATATTTATAATCTGAAATGCAGCTTAATGCATGTAACTAAATATCGTCAAGGCTTCATTTACTCAATATAAGAAGCCAGAACGTCCATAGGACAAGTTGAGGGATATGCTTGAGCTTCCAGTAGAAATTCTCCTGGTCCCTGCTTTTGGTGATTATGATGTCAGCGCAGAAAGGTCTATTTCTCTGTCCTAGACACCAAGAACTCAAGTTACAGCTGCTTATAATAATGTGTAGTTGTTTACACACATAAACATGAAAACAGACACACTTTATTTAATAATAAATAATACACCACTGTAAAGTGAAGCCTGAGTGCTTCTCAGTCCACCTGTAGTCTACCGGTAACTGTGTCTGACTTCATGCAATAGGCAAACAACTAATACCCTGATAAACGACCTCAACAGAATAAATTAAAAATCTTTAATTGGGGCAAAACAAACAAGCAAAAATAGAGCTCCACGTCAGGAACAGAAATCACTAAGCATATGTATCCACCCAAAATTATCAAACTTTATAGTTTCACAAGGGCTTCATAAAAAAAATTAGAACAACGTCTCATGCGTTTCATCAGCACTGATAACAACACAGCGCAAGGCAAACCTACCACAGCAGGCCAATCTCACTAATATTGCAGTGTGCCTTTACATCCTGCTGTGCCAAGCCACCACATGGCTCCCTGGTCCTAACGACCAGGTACATTCATTGGGTTAAGTTAATATACAATATATAATTTTGTGTTCCGATACCTGTTATATCTTCCTTACAGATATGATATTGCCATCCTGTACTTGTCCTCCAATGCTGTCCTGAACAGCTATGTGAAATTGGCTGCACTGCCCAGTGATGGAGCCGTCCTGGCCAACAATTATGGCTGTATTATTACTGGATGGGGCAGAACCAGCAGTAAGTTGCTTGCACTTTACTTCCAATGTAATATGGCAAAGTAAGAGAGTAATGTGTGTCTTCTACTTCCAAGTAAATTCAATGTTCTGATGGATGGTTGATGCAACAGTTCAGTAATATTAATGTTCTTCTACTCCCCGCCATGGAGAGATGTTAACGTCTAATTCATCTATATGACCATGTATCAGGATACGCGGAGTATATAAGTATAGATCCACTCACAAGAAATTGCTAAAGCGTCAGCCCTCTGTATTACAGGAAGTAGAATAATTATACATGGAAAACTACAGCAGCAAAAGTGAAGTAAATGTGAAATATCATGCTCATCTATTTAAGAATACCAAACATAGTGTACCTCTACTACTTTAGAAATCGGCACCAGTTCATGTAACTTATCAACCTTGTCATCATAAAACAAAAATACCAGCGTATTGCTTCCGTGTAATTATTGCTGTGCATAAAATACATTATTACATGATACATCTTCTATTTCACACAAACATGTACACAGTTTAAGCAACGTTTTATATTTCTTTTCCTGACAGCCAATGGATCCCTCCCCTCCATCCTCCAGCAGGCCCCTCTCCCTGTGGTTGCCCACTCTACCTGCTCCAGCGGCTCCTACTGGGGAAGCACAGTCAAGACCACCATGGTGTGCGCTGGTGGTGATGGAGTAACCGCTGGATGCAACGTAAGCAGACAAGACTTTTTATTATGTTATACTTTGGCACATTACATTTTCAACCTTATATTTTTTCAAACTTAGAGGAGCATTCATTTTATTTGGACGGTTAGAGAATCTTCGCTCTGCAGTATCACATTTAAAAGGTTACTCCAGTGCCCTAGACAGGTTCCACAACACAAATTGTATACTTGCATTCTTGAAAGTGTTCTTGGATAAGATATAACATTTCATAGACACTAGAGATGTACTGAATGGAGCATTTTTACTTAATTTTTTACATTAAGCCCAGTAAAGTATCTGTTTTGATTACTAATGCTTTATGACAATAGTAAAGTCTTTTAAATATGTACTGTCTAATGTATTAATTGTAACTTTTTTAATACAGGGTGATTCCGGCGGACCTCTCAACTGTGCCGTCAACGGTGTCTACCAAGTCCATGGTATTGCTAGCTTTGTGTCCTCCCTCGGATGCAATGCCTACTTGAAACCAACAGTGTTCACCAGAGTTTCCGCTTATATCTCTTGGATTAATGCTGTGAGTTATATTTTTAGCAAACATAGACCATGTTCAACTATATTGTATACAACCTTATTTTTTAAATCAGACATTTATCCAAATGTCTTATTATTGACTAATTACAAAACCAATAATGCGTGCTACTATAGGCAACAGTATAACAAATATGAGTGTTTATTTCTAGCTTTATCTCTAATTTCTTTCTTTTTTCTTCTTCCAGAATATCTAAACTGACCATACATGCCACATTATTAAGAGACACTTCTCAGGACATCTTAAGAAAGTTTCACTGATACTGGATTTTGATTCAGTCAATAACATTCTAATAAAGACACATTTTTATCATTTTTGTGGCCTCTCTTGTATGTTTTTTTTCTATTTAAACGTTTTTTTATTGACAGATCATACAGAATCACAGCAGAATCATAGATTACAGTACAGTATTACATGTCATTTGTTGTTTTTTTGTTATACCGTATTTGCTCAATTATAAGACGAGGTTTTTTTCAGAGCAAATGCTCTGAAAAATACCCCTCGTCTTATAATCGAGGTCGTCTTATAATCAGACCTCGATTAGGTTGCCAGGCTGCTTACCGGCACTTTGGTCGCGAGCAGCGTCTCTTCTGCTAGAAGCAGGAGAACAGGAAGCTTGCAGAGAGTCACATACGGTAATTCTGCCTCTCCCCTCCCTCCTCTGGGGGCGTGGCCAGAGAAGTTGCTCACACAGCCGGTCCCCTGCAGAAGTCTTCGAGTGGGAGATCTGCAGTTCAGGTAAGGGGGTGGGGGAGGGTTTTTTGGGTAAGTATGTGTGAAGTATGTGATGAGTATTGTGTGAATTAATGGATGAATGAGTATTTATTTTTTGAATGAGTGTGTGTGATAGCAGGAAATGTAAAGGGGCTTAGGGAGGCTGTACTCACATCCTATCATCCAGGGTTCCACATGTACTGGCTGCCTTGAGCTTGATAGGAAGTGTGATTGTGCTGTTAGCAGTTATATATTATACCTCCAACAATGCCTTTGAACCCCCTATTGCCACTTTGCCCCCATGATATGCCTTTTAATCACCCCTAATATGCCACTCTGGATATAGAGGGTTAAAAAGGCAACATAATGGTGCAAGTGGCAAATAGTGGGTATAAGGCATTTCTGGGGGCAGAGTGGAACCCTGGGGGGGGCAGATGTGTATAACTGGGGGGGCAGGTTGGCAAATAAAAGGAAATAAAAAAATATATATTTTTCTCAATCATAGAATCATTAAATAGGAAAAAAAAATTACATGAATTAATATTTACTAGTAAACCTTTCTTTCTATAGGGTAGGGTCTTATATTCAGGCTTTTTGGTTTTTTTCCTAAATTAATATTTAGATTTTGGGGGGTCGTCTTATAATCAGGGTCGTCTTATAATCGAGCAAATACGGTACTTGGTGTCAAAATATGTGAAAACTATTGACAGCAGATCAAACACAAAGTATTGTTGTACATACAGTGAGAGTGAGACAGAAAACAGCATATTCCCTACACCACACCTCATGTCGTACACTAATCATATTGACCAGCTAATAAAGAGATATGCAACTGTTGCGTCGTGTTCACAAAGCAGGGTCCTTGTATAAGGTAGCACATGGTCCTAGTCTGAAACCCTTTAGTACCCCTCTACCCACCACCCCCTACCCCAACAGTGTGCCCACCCGCAAAGGCACCCCACAACAGAGAATGGAATCATACATCAGTGGAGAAATAATAATCCGTCAAATGATATAAAAGGTAAAAAATCATCTTACAGCAAGTCAACTCTCCCAGAAGTCCTTTCCACATATCCAGAGGCCATCCAGGGGGTCCATACCTTCCGAAATGTGTCAGTGGTGTTGTGTATGTAAGCTGTGAGTTTTTCCATTTGCATAATATACCAAATCTTGGACGAAATCTGAAACCATGAGGGAATCAAGGTGTTCCAATTCTTAGCTACGGAAAGGTTAGGATGGTTCTTATTAAGCAGTGCAGTCCACGAACATAATTCTACTCGCATCACAGATGGAAAACCCAAGTTCACATCTCCACAACACGGGGACATGTCCACCACAACCCCTTGTGCACTTGTCATTCGCCCCAGGAAAATTCTTGGCCACTCAAGAGGGGTGTCGGTACCTCCTGCCTATGATCCAAATCCGCCTACCACAACTGATGGTGTGGAGGGACACAAGGAAAACCATATCTAATGAGGTGTGAATATAGCAGCAAAATAGCGCACGTCCGTTTGTGATCAACCCGATTTGAGTTGCATAAAACAAAAAAACTTCCTCTTGTGGTATCTGTAAAGTGTCTATGAGAGTGTGTAATGTGTGCAGACGACCCCTAAGATATAGGTGCCCAACTTTTGTGATACCTGTGTCCTCCATGAATGCAGCTGGATCTAAGCCCGCCTGGAAGTCCGGGTAGCGAAACAACGGTGTGAGGGCAGAGGGCACTGTCTGTAACCCAGACCTCAGCCAGAGGAGCTCCCAAATAGATAGAGAAAAATATAGTGTAGAGCTATTTTTACAAGATGGGCGTGCGCCCCCCCAACCAACATATGTCTGAAATGTCGTCCTCCCTCCAGGGTCACCCATCTCAGTGCCAACAGATTCAGATGTACCTGCGCCAGCTGGGCCAATTGAGCTGCTCGGAAGTATATAAGTAAATGTGGTACCCTCAAGCCCCCCTCCCCCTGAGGTAAGTTTAAATTAGAATGTCGCCACCACGGTCGACTGTCCTTCCAAAAAAATGAAAAAGCTCCGCTTGGAGCATCTCTAATTCTCGGGATTCCAATGGGACAGGGAGAGATTGGAAAAGATAGAGAATGTTTGGCAAAAAAGTCATCTTAACACTGTACAGCCTACCCAACATAGAGATGCTGTAAGACATCCATCTGCGCAAGTCCCCCTTCAGCTGTTGCATCATTGGTCGGTAATAAGATTGGAAAAGGTCCTACAGTTGAGCCGTGACAAACATCCCAGATATTGGAGCCTAAAGGTTTGCCATTTGAACTCAATTTGAATTAGGCTCAATCAACTTAACCATCTGGTGGGGCAAGGAAAGATTAAGGGCCACACATTTAGAGCTATCGATTTTAAAGCCTGAAATAGCCGAAATTGGGACAGGAGAGCATACAAATTTGGTAAGGACACCAGGGGGGCGAGAGGGACAGAAGGATATCATCTGCAAAAAGGCTTGCCTTGTACTGAGACCTCCACGCCTTTTATGTCCGGGTTGAGACGTATGGCAGCAGCCAAAGGTTCTATACATAAGGCAAATAATAAAAGGGAGAGGGGGCATCCCTGTCTAGTTCCATTCCTAATGGGGAATGGTGGAGACACTGCCCCCTTAGCATGGAGACTGCCCTTTATGGCAGTCAATATAGTATCAGTAAAGCCAAAGGTCCTGAGCCTTGCCCACATATATTCCCAGTGCACCCGGTCGAACGCCTTCTCAACGTCTAATGAGAGCAACCCGACCGGGACACCTAGGATTTGTCTGACATCAGAAGCCTCTCTTCCTCGCACAAACCCCAACTGATCTGGGTGAACCAACTGCGACAACATTTTGGCATATAGTTTTATATCTGTATTCATGAGGGAAATAAGTCTGTGGTTGGAACAAAAAGAAATATCTCTTCCTTCTTTGGGGAAACTATGAGTGCCTGACATAAAATAATTAAATAGTTCAGTCATATATGGTACCAGAATATGGCGATACTGTTTATAGTAGAGTGCTGTAAACTCATCAAGTCCTGGGGGCTTGGCACTCTTTAGGGAGCTGATTGCCAAACCAATCTCCTCTTAGGTAATTTCCGCAGACAAATTTGTCACCGCCTCGGGCGGGAGAACCAGTAGGTTAGAATCACGTATAAATGTATGTGTACGTGTAGTATTGTGGGATGTGTGGGAATTTTTGTGACCATCATAGAGGTGTAATATTCCGCAAATTGTGCGCATATAGTATCAGAATGTGATGTCACCTTCCCATGGAAGGTACGTATCTGTCGTATGTAATGCGACTTTGTTGCCTGTCTAAGCCATCTAGCTAACATCGTATCAGGCTTATTGCCCTTCTAATAATAGCTTTCAGAACCTCACTTGAAAGGATCAGGTTAAGCTCTCCCTTCTTAGTAATCAAGGACCATAATACCGATTGATCGACAATCTCAGAGCACAAAAGCTGCTCTTGCCGGAGCCTCTCCCTCTTTTTACGAGAAGCCATCTTTATCAAAGCACCATGGATTACCAGTGTTTTAACCTCTAACCCAGGTGAGGAATTGAGCCTGAAGTACTCCTCCAGGGCATCAGCTACAGGTTCAGCAATTATGGGGTCTACTAATAGTGAATCATTCATTTTCCATGAGTACCCAGAAGGTTTAGGAGAGAGTCCAGAAAACACCCCCAAAACCACCCCATGATCTGACCAGGTTAGTTCATGAATGGAGGAGGAGAGCAACCCCGGGAGCAAATTTTGGGAGGTAAACAAAAGGTCTATGCGAGAGTAGCTGTCATGGGGATGAGAGTAGAAGGAATAGTCCCTATCCGTGGAGTGGCGCACGCACCACACATCAAAGAGATTAGTATGTTTCATGAATTGTTTTAAGGGTCTGTAAAAGAAGCAAGGAGGTCTAATACTCTTAAAATCAGACCTATCTAAGTATGGGTCGGGGGTTGCATTTAAATCCTCCCACGAACAGGAATGTGGACACGCGACAGAGTTAGAGGCCTCGCGAAGGAGACTGAGGGGCACCGAGCTGTTGCTAGTCGCCCCTCTCTCCTCCGTGTAAAAAAAAAGTGACGAGGCTGCCGGGGATCCGGGACATGTGGTCACCCTAGCCCGTGGAACCTCCCTGACAAGGGAGGGCAGACTGCCCCCCCTCCCCCCGCTAGGTACGCTACTGCATGTTTATGTTTAAAGTGAGTTTCCTGCAACGTAACTATGTCCGTAAAGAGACATATTGTTTCTAATGGTAACACCCTGGACCTTATTTTTTCTAGCATGTGCTCTCTCACTAACCTTTCTAATTCCCCTTTGGCCACTACGTCATTTCCTGCTCTCTAATCTTGCCTCATACTCACCCCCTTGCACCCCAACCCCGCCTAACCAGAGACCTCAGTTCTATTAACCTTCAGGACTTCTCAATCAATTTACTCCCTCTCCTCTCTCCAATCTCAAACAGGTCATGCCCTAACAACGCTACCTCTGTCTATAACTCCACTCTCACACCTACGACAATGTTCCTGCACTACCAAAGTTGGCGAAAGTCTAATTCCATGTCTGACTTTCTGCACTATAAATTAATGCTACGTTCCTACTACTCTGCTCTTAACCTTGCTAAAGAAACCTATTTCACCTCCCTCATCTCCTCCCTGTCTCACAACAATAAACGACTCTTTCAATTCCCTGCTTCGACCGATCCCTACCCCTTCCACCAACTTTAATGCATCTGACTTTGCCACATTCTTCAATAATAAAATTATCAGAGATTACATATCTGCATAGTCACCACCCTGCCCTCACCCTCCCTCTGACTATGCGCCCCCTACCCACTGACCCCTTCTCCCATCACTACACTAATTAATTTCTCACCCAGTCTCTTTCATCTACCCTTGTCTCTCACTACTGGATCTGTCCCATCGTCCTTCAAGCATGCTACCATTACTCTTATCTTGAAAAAGTCCTCCCTCAACCCGACTGATCTCTCCAACTATTGTCCCATCTCTCTGCTTTCACCTCCAAGCTTCCTCTAAGTTTCTCCAACTTCCTGCTTGACCCGCTTCAATCTGGTTTTTGTCCTCGACACTCTACTGAGACCGCCCTTACTAAAGTTACTAATGACTTACTCACTGCTAAATCCAAGAGCCACTACTCCATGCTAATCCTACTGGACCTTTCTGCTGCTTTTGACACGGTGGACCACCCTCTTCTCCTTCAAATGCTTTATGATCTTGACCTCTGCGATACTGCTCTCTCATGGCTCACTTCCTACATCTCTGATCATACTTTCAGCGTCTCTGTCTCCAGTAACACTTCCCCTCCCTCTCTCAGTTGGGGTACCCCAATGCTCAGTTTTAGGACCCCTTCTGTTCTCTCTTTACACTTCCTCCCTTGGCAAACTGATCTCATCCTTTGGCTTTCAATACCACCTGTACACCGATGACACCCAGATCTATCTATCCTCCCCTAATCTCTCTCCCTCTGTCTTAGATTGTGTAACTAACTGCCTTGCATCTGTCTCTACCTGGATGTCTTAATATGACAACCATGGAGCGCGTATACATGGGGAGAAAACAAAAACAGTAACAATAGTGTAATATGTACACAAAAAGAAAATAAAAAAGGGGTGTAAGATCCACTCACAAGCTTGTTGGAAAAAATAGGCTCATCAAGGTTCAGTAGGGTAACTGCAGAATTTTAATATCTTCTAAAATCTATAAAAACAAAAAGACCACAAATAGTGCAGTATCTTCACAGTTCAGGAAAGGGGGAAGTCTGGATACACTTACAGTTGAGAAGAGCACAACTATATACAAATAGTGTGCAAAAGCGCAATGTAAACCAGAGTCCCAAGTCCACTGTTAAAGATCACTCTCCCCAAGGAATGTTCCCTACGTGTTTCGGCAGTAGTTCACAGGCTTCTTCAGGAGAAAAAACAAGTAAAACTGTGTGTGCTCGCGCGTGTCTGCCAGGAAAGTAGCGGGCCCTCTGTTAGAGTGGCGGGCCCGGTCGCAGTTGCTGCGGGCTTAAGGGGCAGGTGCCCCTTTTGCCCTGCATTAAAGACGGCCGCATAGGCCCAATCAGTCCGGTCCTGACTGGGCCTATTTTAAGGTAGGGGCCTGGAACTGCAGCTCCATCAGCCCCTACGGCAATCCTTTCAGGGACTCAGAGTGGCATATAGGGGGTTAAAAAGAATATCAGGGAGGCAAAGTGGCATATAGGGTTAAAAGGAATATCAGGGAGGTAGAGTGGCATATAGGAGGTTGAAATGAATATGAGGGAGGCAGAGTGGTATATATATATATATATATAATATGGTTTTATAAAGACATATCTGGGGGCCAGATGTGCATAACTGGGGGCAAGTTGGCAAGTGAAGGAGATTAAACAAAAAATGCCATTTTTCTCAATCATAGTTTTTATTAAATTTGAAAAAATAGTTTACATGGGAATTATTATTTACTAGTAAAACTTTTTCTTATAGGTAGTCTTATATTCAGGCTTTTTCTTTTTTTCCTAAATTAATTTTCAAATTTTGGAGGGTCGTCTTATAATCGAGCAAATGTAGTATTTTCTTTTGTACTTGTAAAACATGTAATAAACTATATAATATCCCAAATTGAATATCTTAGCCAATTCTGTCAATTTGATGTTTCCCAATAAAGTTTTCAATAGGATCTGATGCTGTGTTAGCTTGACATGGAAAACTAACCGCAGGGTTCACGCTGCCACTATGGGAGGCAGTCAGTGGGAAGCAAACCAGTTGCCTTTTATACGTGAAACATCACTCATTCAGACGCCTCATTAGACATTCTGTGACCCCAGAAGAAAACATTCCACATTAACTTTTCCACCATAATTTCTCAAAAAGTAGATGTCATAGCTGACATACATTGCTAATGGTCTAGTTAGTGATATTTTTAAGTACCGTATCACAATCCTCAAATTAGTAAGGAAATGGTGAATGTCAGCGCCTCTGATTGCATAAAGGCTTCCGGTTTTGTCATGTGAACATATGAACTAGAATCAGTGACCTTCTGTGGAGTTATGCAAGTGATAACATAATCATTCACAGAAGTAGCGAGTTAGCATTAAGATTTGTTCAAGGATACCTCAGAATTTCTAATAATAGCTTCAGAGAAATTCAGTGCATGTAGTATGAAGAAAGCATTATTTTTCATACTAATGGATTGATGTCAAATTCTGCAGGTTCTGCAGTGTTCTTATGCACTGGAACCGGTATTTGAGTGGCTCTAGAACATGTAAGTTCAATCCTTATTGGAGATTTGTGGTAATATCAATATCACCATGTTACTATTTAAATAAGAGACACAGAGACAGCTTCTACGAATTTTTGATAAGTACCATATTTGCCCGAATATAGGACATACTCCCCCCCCACACACTGTAAGTAAAGTGGGGGTGTGGTCTATAATCAGGGTTTAGAGCAGGGATGCACAATCCGTATCGCCCGGCGCCTGGGACATGCAGTTCCAGGCGTTTTTTTTTTTTTCTTTTTCTCTCTGGCAGCTGGTGGACATCTTGCGCAGAGAACCTCCCCTGCCGGCACTTCCGCCAGGGCTTCCATGGTGGAGCACCAGCATGACAAAACTTTCCGGTGCTCCACCATAGAAGCCCCGGCGGCAGTGCCGGCAGCGGAGGTTGTCTAAGCACATTGCGCATACATTAACCGGCTGCGGCGATGCGCATAGACAACCTCCACTGCCAGCACTTCCACAGAAGTCCAGCAGAAGTGCCGGCAGCAGAGGACGTCCACCCGTTGGCCCCGCTAAACACCAGGGAGTCAGGGGGTGCATTGGTAAGTCGTATGGGGGGTGGCACTTATAGAAAGCAGAGTGGCATATCAGGGGGGCAGAGTGGCATATCAGGGAAGCAGAGGGGCATATCTATAAGTAAGGTGCATTATGAATTAAGGGGGGGAACCTTAAAATGGCTATTGGTTTTCCAAATTTCTGTTCATATGTTAAATGTTTAAATACATGTATTCCTGTGTATTAGGTAAAATTCTCTTTTACCATTCCACTAATGTGTATTTTTTCTTTAAAAAGAAATTTTTCTTTAAAATAGCACAAAACTTTTAGGGTGCGGCCTATAATCGAGTTTGGCCTATAATCGAGTTTGGCCTATATTCGAGCCAGTGTGTTTTTTATTTATGCCCTACGCCTTTTAGCACTTGTGTCTCAGATGCTAGAATAGTTCATTAGATATGTGTTATAGAATAGTAGATCTGACAGCATAACTAGTGAAACTCATATTACAATTATCTAAAAAATCTGATTTTTTTTAACAGAATATCCCTTGCTTTTATCTGCGATTTTGGCAATTTTTCAGTTTGTTTTTGGCCCATTCGTTTTCATGAAATAGAAAAGATAGAACTGCCATGCTGGCATTTCATCAGGTACACTATGCCACCACTTATTTTTATCTAGCGCAAATAATTTACGCAGCGCTTCATACAATACATATATTCAACGGGTATGACAAGACTAGAATAGACAGACTAAGACAAACTGATACTTTAGGTGGAGAAAGCCCTGCTTGCAAGCTTACAATCTTGAGAGAATAGAGTGTGGACAAACAAATGCTGAACACACCCAGTACTTCACCTTATTGACCCACAATCATTAATATCACTGAAACATTAGTCCCCCTGAACAATTTTCAATACATTTTAATACAGCACAATTCCAAAATATAGGAAATCACTATCTCTGCATCTCATTATCAAACTTAACTGGGACTTCTCCTTCTCAAGGACAGATTCCTTAAAGTAGCTTAAAGTAACTGGTGTTTCTCTAATACAGAATCAGTCCTTCTAAGAACCACCACCTAGTTTTCATGTCTGGAACAAAATGCCTGAAGCACCACACGTGGGTTAGCATTTTGAAATCTGAAAGGGTCTAGGCAAATGGTAAAAGTGTGACCATTGATGGCACTATTTACTAAAAAAAACGAGTCACCACTGCCAACTTACATTACCCCGACCATATACATCAGCTTAGAAAAGCAAATAAAAAAAACCCAAGAAAATAATATTCTTTTTTAAAAATAAAATATGGGAGTTGCATACAAGGACATACAAATTGGCATGACTTCACCTGCAATGTGCACTAATGTAATGTTGCATGTACCTACATGAACTCGCAAGCAGCTCATACAGTATATCAGTAAAAGAAGCAAACAGTAACAAATATGGAAACAGAAAATCAAAACCACCGTGAATTTACAATATTCTCAATACAAAGGAAAACAATGCGGGAAAAATAAGATTATAGTTGTTAACCTAAAAAAGCAGAGACAAACAAAAAAGGGGATGTTATACTTTTCAAAAGTTTCAATCTGTTGCTGTTGACTAGGTTGTAACCACAATGCACCATTTTTCTGTTAATATTTAATATTCTTATAATTATTATATATATATATATATCTTACAATAATGATGTTTTACATTCATATTTGCATTTTAAATTGAGTTACACATGATATAGACTGAAGGGCCAATTGTCACAAAAAGCATGAGTAAGAAATATTTGCACCATTTTCCATTACTATAAATGTCACAGAGGCAGATGGAGCAGATCTGACTACAATTATCACAAAGTATCCATTAATAATGGCTTACTATGATAATGCAAACGACACATGATAAATAATTTTCTTATAATATAGAAATGCATTGCTAAATATTTCCTGAACGGTTCCCATTCAAAAAGCAAAATACAAAATATGGACATAAAATTGGTGTCCTTCATAAAGGGGAGTGATGATTGGGTTATTGATTAAAATAACATGAAATACAGTCACACCTGTTCTATGTAACATCTGTAGTTGTTCCCAACTATGGGAAAATCATCATCGCTCATCCACCAGAAATATAAAAAGGCAGCCTGAAGTAAACTTTTTCAGTTCATTTTTACCGGCAACTGGCTGAAGATGCTGAGGCTCCTTGTACTTGCCGTTCTTGTCCTTTGTGGTAAGATATATTCACACAGGTTTTTTTACCATATATAGTATCTTCTCTAATATGCATTGGAGACCACCAAGTCTTATTTTGTTCTGGTCCTGCCTCCAAAAGAAAGCCAGTCCTGGTTAACAAGTTTGGTTTGTACTTGGGGGGCAGTTGTCAGGGGACACCCCACTCCTGCTGACATGTAATTATTATATTTCATTAGGTGGCCTTTTTGTACATCCTCCCTGACTTTAATCCTCCCCATGAACTGGACTTCAGTTCCCAACAATTTCATATAGTTAATATTAAACTTCCTTTTTGGACCGTGTTCTTAAACCATTATACTTTTTTGTTTCTTATACATTTACTAAAACATGTCTTTGTAGTGAAGCCTATGCTATACTTAGCAGCCAAACCATTCTGAAAGCATTGACATTATAAATCTACACATAAAGAAACTTAACTTCTGTTACTTAATGAAATAAACAAAGCAAAAAATACCCTGTGCTGAGCTGACTATAGAAAATAAACCATGAACTCAGATCTAGGTCATAGAATGAGGAGGAGCTAAAGGATTGGAATAGTCATGCCAAGATCATCAAAAATCCCAGGTTCTATTTGGAAGAAAGCTTATGGTTACATTAACTTGGGAAATCATTCATAATAAACAATAATAATTACCACAGCAATAGTGACACACATAGATAATATTTGTAAATATATTGAAATTGTGCTTCCCTTTCTGTTTCCAAAGGGCAATGTTATGAAGACATCAAGTTTGTAGAGGACAATACACGTGTGGTAGGAGGATCCAATGCAGTCAAAAATGCATGGCCATGGCAGGTCAGTCAAACTATATGCATCAGGAAAAAATCCATTCTCTGGACTAGGCTTGTTAAATTACTTTCAAGTAAAGCTTTCAGTATCTGTATGATCTAACTGTCCTGAAATACCTTTTTAAACAGATTTCTCTCCAGTATCAGTCTGGAAGCAGCTGGTATCACACTTGTGGCGGTTCCTTGATCCGCTCTAACCGTGTCCTAACTGCTGCTCACTGCGTAGACAGGTAACAATTTTTAAAACAATATCTTTAGCTATAGAGTGATAGGCACATTGTTTTAAATGTCCAATAAAAGTATTTTTTTAATTAGACACATTTGTTTTTTACATTTATATTTGAAATATATTATAATTATGTGTTTCATCCTTTCTTCCCTATGTTTTATCCTTTCTCACCTAAAAACAGAGTCATGACCTTCCGTGTGGTTTTGGGAGAACATAATCTGAGCCAGAATGATGGTACTGAGCAATATATCTCTGTGTCAAGGATCGTCAAACATGCCAGCTGGAACCCCAATAATGTAGCAGGAGGGTAAGTTTTTTAAATTAAATCAACATATTACAAACATTGTCTACATAAAATGAAAAAAGGATAGGATGGGGAGAGTGGCATTGGTGTGCCGGAAAAGTCCATTCAATACATATATGTAAGTATATATTTACATTATTATATTTTATTTATATCAACAATTTACGCAGTTAAAGCAATTTTAACCACAACTGAGAAATTTGAAACCAGTGCTCCGTATTTTCTCCACATATACCACAGAGATATTAGCACTATTGATTTTTTTATCAGTTAAAAAGACATGCCTCATCTTTTGATTCGTTCTCTTTCAGTTATGATATTGCCATCCTGTACTTGGCCTCCAGTGCTGTCCTGAACAGCTATGTGAAGGTGGCTTCACTGCCCAGTGATGGAGCCGTCCTAGCCAACAATTATGGTTGCATTATCAGCGGATGGGGCAGAACCAGCAGTAAGCTGCTTGCACTTACAATGATTTTAAGGAGACTTTATAGACTAACTGATTTACATAGATCAGTCAGTCTACTGTAATCAATGAAAATATGACTATTTTCAATATTTCTATAGAGCAAAACATTATGGTATTTACAGTAAATTCACTCTTCCCTTTTAATGTAATAACGCAATAATTATTATTCCTCTTTGGATTCATGGTGAAAGAGATGTATTTAAAATACATCAGTGTCTTTTCCTTCAACCCAGCTACAGATGCGTGTGCGCTCCTCTGCATGCTTCAGACCTTATTATCCATGGGACATCTGTTAGCAGCAGGGAACCTATGTCTACAATAAACAGAATAAAACATTCATATTTCATAACATTATATTTCTCCTGCAGCCAATGGCTCCCTCCCCTCCATCCTCCAGCAGGCCCCTCTGCCCGTGGTTGCCCATTCTACCTGCTCCAGCGGCTCCTACTGGGGAAGCACAGTGAAGACGACCATGGTGTGCGCTGGTGGGGATGGAGTTCGTTCTGGATGCCAGGTAAATCTATATGGTTTTATGAGGTCTATATTGATATCAGCCCCACTGAAACACATACTGATGCGTTTAAACTTAAATATCTTTATTTTAATGCCATAAGGGCATTGCAATTCGCCAGATGGTTCTGCATTTTTCCCAACAAGGAAAATGGTTCTTGTCTATTGTCTCAGAAGACTGTTGACTGAAACATCGCTAGAGTGATATCTTTAACTCCTGACAGCGAACCTACAGATTTCTGCTCCCGTTATCTATGCAGCATCGCAGGGGTCAACAGGTGCGGAAATCCGTAGGTTCATTGTCAGGAGTTAATGGGCCATAAGAATGACTTAAGAGGAGGCCCCTGCAGGCGACCAGCAGAGTTGGTTGCATGGCCCTTTAACTCCTGACACGGAACTTGGCCTGGAGAGACCATTGGTCTCCCCGCTCCAAGAGTTAAAGGGTTGTACAAGCGTGTCAGGCCCCATTCAGGCTGTGGAGCTACTTATCTCTAGTTTCCTACGGATTTCTGCTCCCGTTATCTACGCAGCATCAAAGGGGTTAATGGGAGCGGAAATCCGTAGGTTCACCGTCAGGAGTTAAAGGGCCATAAGAACTATTTTATTGGTTGCCGGGAGGGGCCCAATAGAGTTGTTTGCACATCCCTTTACGTTTTTACAGATTTCCACTCCTGTTAACCCCTGCGATGCTGCGAAGATAAGGAAGGCTACATGGGGAAGGTACCAGGGAGATTAGTAAACAAAGACGAACACAAAGATTCTTTGTGTTCTGTGTGAAGACATAGAACACAAAGAATCTTTGTGTTCGTCTTCTTTTACTAATCTTCCTGGTACCTTCCCCATGTAGCCTTCCTTATCTACGCAGCATCGTAGCATCGTATGTAAATGTATATGTATATGTTTTGCCGCCACCATGTTTGTATGTTCGGTATTCAGGCTAAACAACGAAAATGCACCCTTTGTGTTCGTTTTTATGTTCGCCCCAAATACGTATGCACAAGTCTAGTGTTTAGTATCATTCCTGGATCCTAGATTCATTTATCCTATCTTGTTGGTAAGGGATAACCAAAAATTGTTTGGTTCCTAAACTGTTTACAGTGTATCACTGTGACCGATAATTGCATGAAACTGCTCAAGATTTTGTATTTGTTTATGTATTATGTTATAGGGAGATTCTGGTGGACCTCTTAACTGTGCCGTCAATGGAGTTTACCAGGTTCATGGTGTGACAAGCTTTGTGTCCTCCCTTGGATGCAATGCCTACCTGAAACCAACAGTGTTCACCAGAGTTTCTGCCTACATCTCCTGGATCAATGCTGTGAGTTATATTATTGTTGTATTTACTTTCTGATAAAGATCTATTATAAGCAGATACAATGAAAAGCCATTTTGTATTCAATTAAGGTATCTACACAATGTATCCATTGTCCATTCATTTTCCCTGCCAATCTAATATATACATATAGAAGAATGAGATCCTCATTGTATTGGCTGCGATTTAGAGACCTAGATGTTTCAATAGGGATAGACATTATCATCAATGAAAGAAAATATGAGAAGTGTAGACAATGGTCACAGTGAGGGATGGGAAATGAATGCAAAAAACAAGCATCAAGTTAAGTCTATACATCAATTTTATTTTATTTGTTCTTCTATTTTTTTCAGAATCTGTAAGTACAGCAGGTTAGAGGTTGTACTGGTGAAACACATTTGAAGACATCATTCAAAAAGTATTAACCAATTGCATTGGAATTCTTATTCACAGAGCACAAGCATAATAAAGATGTATTACTTGGAGCATCTGTTTTGGTTTTTTCATTTCTAGGTTTTGTTTCTTAGCTTAACACTAGTATAATTAATGTGGAGAGAAGGTAGTCAATATGTGTACATGTTGACCTAACCTAAACAGATTATTGTTTTCTATTATATTAGCTATATATTACAACAGGAATAAGATATACAGTATCTACGAGATTAATTATTAATTAACACACTGGGATACATGATTACACCAGGTTAGGTTCTCAAGGATGAAAAATATAAAATCCACATTTTACCACAAATTGTGAGTGTTTAATAGTCATATTAATATATACCTCCAGCATGCACAGCTCAAATGTATATATGTGAAAAGCCATCCCATGCTGAATTGATTTTACTTCAACCACTCAATTTTCTAGGCTCAGGAAGGTCTCTGAAGCAGGTTCTTTGCTTGGAATGTATTATAATCCATGAATAGTAAACAAAAGTAAACAAACACCCTGCAGTACAATACAGCAGCCTCACCTTCAGCTCTTATGGGAGAAAATAACCATCTGTGTGAGTCCAGCCTTAGACTTCTTTGTATTCCTGTGCTAAACAGCACACATGTGCGCTCACATAAATTTCCCTCCAGCCAGTTCTGGGGAAAATCAGACTCTAGAGTATATAAGCACCCAGAAGCTGGGGTGCAGAATCAGCCCACTCTGCTCTTCTGGATACTCTAGCCCAGGGATCTAGAAGAAGTCAGTACACAATTATTGAACTTACAACTGGACCAAGCTCTCCCATGGGCTGTATTTTCCTACTACCCGGGCTAAAAATGCAACATCCTAGGTCCAGTGGTGTTTCAAATAGCATTGCTAGGGTAGCATAGGTGTCCAAAGCCAAGAGTGGACTGACCCATCGAGCATGGGCCAAGGGACCGTATGGATTAGGGAGGCCTTCCGTCAGTGCTATACCCAGAGGGCTATCCAACCCTGGGTGTGTGTCTCAAAAGCCGTAGTAATCTTCTCCTCCCATCACTGGAGGAGAAAGGCCAGTTGGGAAGATCAAGGATCTCCCTCTAACTGGCCCAAAATCAAGGTATTGGGAAGTATGTTCAAAAGACCCCCGTGCCCACTTGCAATGCGCCAGCAACTGATGCTGAGGTCTGGAAGGTCATATCCTGACATTCAGCCCTGGAAGGTAGAACAAGAGGAGGAGGAGACTAAGAGAAGGAGAAGACAAAGAAGAATAAAAAGAGGAGCTGCAGGAAAGGAGACAAGGATGTGGCACAAATAGTAATAGCATTGTAATAGCAGTTATGTTGTACCATTGTCAATGTTTGGTTCAGTACATGATGGGAGCTATGCTGAACCACCATCAATGTCTGTTTATATAGTGTTGGGAGTTATGCTGTACCACTCTCTGTGTCTGGCTCAGTGTATAGTTATGGTGAACCATAATAAGTGTCTGCCTCCATATAAAGTGATGGGAGTTATGGTGTACCACCACTAATGCCTGGCTTAGTATATATAGTGATGGGACTTATAGTGTACCAACGTCAATGCCTGCCTCAGCATATAATGATGAGCGTTATGCTGTACCACTGTCAATGTCTGGCTCATTATATAGTGATAGGAGTTATGTTGTACCACAATCAGTGTCTTGCTCAGTATATAGTGATGAGTGTTATGCTGTACCACGTCAAATGTCTAGTTCAGTAAATAATGATGGGAGTTATTCTGTACCAACATCTTTGTCTGGCTCAGTTTGTAGTGATGGGAGTTATGCTGTCTGTATCTAACTTAGTATATAGTGTTGTGGGTTATGCTGCTCCACCATCATTGTCTGTTTGAGTATATAGTGATGGGACTGTAGAATTTTCCCCTTTTGCTGTTATCCATTCCTGGATTTCCTTGTGCTTTGATGTTTACTTCTGATTCTTTGTTTCAGTCCTGCTCTTAGCTTCAGCTTCTGTTTCCTTTATAAGGTTTGTTATGTTTGTCTCAGTCAGCAGTCTAAAGGTATGTCCTTCTCAGTTCTGTGTTTAGATTCAACGTTTAGTTTCTGCTTATTAGTAATTCTGTAGGCAGGGTTTAACGCTAGGACCCACCGAATATTGGAGTACTTTGGTGTAGTGGTGGGCTAGGCATACTAGGGCCTTAAGATGTGACTAAATCTCCAGTTATTATCATATAGTCCTAGGCTAGACCTGTATTTATGTGTTAGTCTTTTATTACCTCTTTTCTCTGAATCATCTGAGGATTTTGGTTCCTCTATCCTCTCCCTATGTCCCAGTTTAAGATTTCCTATCCTTGCTTAAAGGAGAAGCATCTGAGGATGTTGTTTCCCTGTCCTCTGTTGTGTCCTGTACCATGTAAGTCTTGTCTGGCTATGGTTCTTGCTCAGCCTCCCTGTTCCTTCCTCTGTCCCCCTTGCTTGCTATGTTTCTGCTGTTACTCTGCTTAGCTTCCCTGCTCCTAGCATGCAGCATCCTACTCATTTCTCTGTAGGATCTCATGCTTGATCCAGGGTGTCTGCAAGTTTTGTTTTGAACAACATCCGTTGCTATGTCAGGGCCCTGGTTGCGGTCGCGCCACCCCTAGTACTCAACACCTGGGAGAGTGCAGTGCCCTGCACCAGGCCCTGTCCGACAATGTCACGTTCTACTCAGGCTGTGGAGCTGCATATCTCAATCTTGCTTTAGTGTCTCTGTTTTGCTTCAATCCGTTCCAGGTTTTCCTTATGCTCTGTTCTGATCTTCCATTCCTTCTTCCATATTTCTGCTTTTTGCTTTCCTTCATAGGTGTGCCCCACCCGTTATGTTTATCTCAGTCTACAGTCTAAAGGTATGTCTCATTGCTATGTGTTTGGATTTCATGTTTGGATTGTTTTGTACCATGGTCAGCAGGATTTAGCATTAGGACCCACCGTCATTGGAGTACTTTGGCGTAGTGGTGAGCTAAGCATACTATGAACATAAAATTTGACGGAATCTCCAATAGTTATCATATAGTCCTAGGCTAGTTCCTGTATTTATGTGTGCCAGTCTGTGATGTAACCTGTGGAGTGTCCTGTCCTGTCTTGTATCTCCGGTAGACGGGTGTCCTGCCTTGTATCCCTGCTAGAGGGATGTCCTGTCTTGTTCATGTCTGATCTTGAGTATTTCTTGTCTTGTTCCATGTAGTGTCCTGTATCATGTATATCTTGTCTGTTATGTTTCTTGCCTGGTCTCCCTATCCCTTGCTCGCTATGTTTCAGCTATTACTCTGCTTAGCTTCCACACTCCCAGCCTGCAGCATCCCGCACATGAGTCTTGTGATATGTGTCATGCCTGTTCCATGGTGCTTGCAGGATTTAATTTTGTTCTGGACTACATCCGCTGCTATATCAGGGCGCTGGTATTTGGCGGCACAACCCTAGATGCTCAACACCCGGGTGAGTGCAGTCGCCCTGCACCAGGCCCTGTTCTGTGACTCCACTACTGCATACCGAACTCCTGAACTCGATCTTTGGACGCGCTGGGTCATTTTAGTCGTCGGTATGGACCCAGTTCCTGGCAGACAATATCTCCTGAACACACTCTTTGGGTGCTCTGGGTCATTACAGTCGACTGTATGGATCCAGTCCCTGACAGTGAGAAATTGGACCATAAGTATAGACTAGGGGTCAACTTCAGGGCAAAGAATGCCTGCTTAATATTACTGAAAACCCACTCATGTCAAGTAGTAAGCGTAGAGCCTGTATAATAGTGTAAATTAGCTGTCCCCTCAAATTAACTCAACACACAGCCATTAATGTTTAAACCTTGGCAACAAAAGTGAGTACACCCCTAAGTGAAAATGTCCAAATTGGGCCCAATTAGCCATTTCCCCTCCCTGGTGCCATGTGACTTGTTAGTGTTACAAGGTCTAAGGTGTGAATGGGGAGCAGGTGTGTTAAATTTGGTGTTATCGCTCTCGCACTCTCTCATACTGGTCACTGGAAGTTCAACATGGCACCTCATGGCAAAGAGCTCTCTGAGGATCTGAAAAAAGAATTGTTGCTCTACATAAAGATGGCTTAGGCTATAGGAAGATTGCCAAGACCCTGAAACTAAGCTGCAGCACGGTGGGCAGGACAGGTTCCAGTCAGAACAGGCCTCCCCATGGTGAACCAAAGAAGTTGAAAGCACATGCTCAGAATCATATCCAGAGGTTGTCTTTGGGAAATAGATGTATGAGTGCTGCAAGCATTGCTGCAGAGGGTGAATGAGTGGGAGGTCAGCCTGTCAGTGCTCAGACCATATGCTGCACACTGCATCAAATTGATCGTCCCAGAAGAAAGCCTCTTCTAAAGATGATGCACAAGAAAGCCCACAAACAAGTTGCTGAAGGCAAGCAGACTAAGGACATGGATTACTGGAACCATGTCCTGTAGTCCGATGAGACCAAGATAAACTTATCTGGTTCAGATGGTGTCAAGCGTGTATCAGAAACCTGGTGAGGAGTACAAAGACAAGTGTGATTTGCCTACAATCAAGCATGTTGGTGGGAGTGCCATGTTCTGGGCCTGCATGAGTGCTGGAGTTATGCTGTACCATTGTTAATGTCTGGCTCAGTGATGGGAGTTATGCTGTACCACTATGAGCCTGGTTCAGTGTATAGTGATGGGAATGATGCTTTACCATTGTCTGCTTCTGGCTCAGTTTACACAGATCAGCCACAACATTATGACGACCTGCCTAATACTGTGTTGATCACTCTTTTGCTGCCAAAATTGCCCTGACGCGTAGAGGATAAGACTTGTTTGTCCAGCTTGATTGGATTGAGATCTGGGGAATTTGGAGGCCACATCTTGAACATGTCTTTTTTCTCAAGCCATTCCTGAACTGTTTTTGCTTTTTGGCTGGATGATTATATTGCTGAAAATAGCCAATGTCATCAGGGCATACTTTGTCCATGAAAGGGTGTACATCAGGCCCGGACTGGCCATCGGTGGGCCAGATTGATGTAGGGGCTAATGGAGCTGCAGCTTCAGGTCCCTACCTTAAAATAGGCCCAGTCGGGACCGCATTAACACAGGGCATAAGGGCCCGATACTGGGCCCGACACTCTAAGGGGACCAGGCAGCCCCCACCAGGGCCAGCCTTAGGGGTGTGCGGCTGCACAGGGCTTAAATTAAAACATCTGTTTTTTTGGGGGGATTAACTAAACCCTCATGTTAAATAAAGTTTTTTTTAACTTTATTTAACATGGAGGATGTTAAATAAAGTAAAAAAACAAACAAACCCAAAAACCTGATGTTAATTGAAGTCCCGGGCAGGGGCGCTGAACGGTCGCTCGTGAAGTTTTCAGCAACCACTCGGCGCCCCTCACTCTCCGTGACTCTTGCGGTGCCTAGTGTGAATACGTATGAGAATGAATTAATAAATGTGTGGATGAATTGTGTGAATGCGTACAAGAATTAATTAATTAATGTGTGGGTGAATTGCTTGAAAGATCTGTGAGACTGCATTAATGAATATGTGTAAATGATTTGTGTGAATGAGTGAGTAACTGTGTAAGTGATTGTGTCTATCATGAATGTTTAAGTGATTTGGGGAAATGCAAAGATGGTACATGAAGGGTGGCCTGCTTGCCGACAAAGATGTCTTACACTGGGCTGTTAGGGGACAAAGTTGCCTCAGGCTGGGTTGTAATATGTGTGAGAGTTTACATGTGAATTCCAATTGATTTATAGCTGCAAAGCTGGGTGTGTGTTACGCTGTTAATCTGTATCTGGTATGTTCTGTTTCCATACATTATTATTGTATACCTACAAATAGAGGGTTTGTATGTCTCATTCTGTTTATTTGATCTATACCTTCAACACTGAGTTGACATGTGATTTCCAATTGATCTATACCGTCAAAGCTTGTTTTTTGTGTTGATTCTGTTGATCTATACCTGCTATGCTATGTTTCCATTCATCATTTATGCATACCTGCAAATATAGGGTTTGTATGTGATCTCTACATGCAAAGTGCTGTTTATATGTGTTTGATCTATAGTTCCCACGGATGAAGGAAAGGAGAGGTATGGCTTAGTGAATGTGGGACAAAGGGACTGGGAATGATTTCAGGGGAGAGGACCTCTCAAAGTCATCGTCAGGGTGAGAAGGGGGGAAGACTGCACTGACTCTCACAGTCTTACCCTAATCTGCAGTCAGTGTGGCAATTTTTTTTTGGTGTGGTAGCGGAGGGAGTGATTACATGCTAGGGAGATTAGAACAGGGCCCAAGGAAATGTCGGTGTGGCAGAGCCTGTCCTGGTGTGTGTGTCTGGGTGGCAGAGCCTGTCCTGGTGTGTGTGTGTGTGTGTTTGGGTGTAGGTGTGGCAGAGTCTGTCCTTGTGTGTGTCTGGGTGGCAGAGCCTGTCCTGATGTGTATTTAGTCATCTGTTTTCTGGCGCTTTACTTTCTGTAGGAATAAATTGAACCATTTAATTTTTACTTATCCAGAGATAAAACACCCTCCTGAATTTCTAGTCACTTCAGAGGACAAAACATTCTAGGCCCAGAAATCAGTGAGAGCATAAGTAAAGGTATTGTGTTATTTACTCTATTTCAACCTGTGTTTCTTATTAAAAAAGGATTAGTGGCAGTAAATTGTGGCTTCAGGGGTCCCATGTATGATGACTTTTTTTAGTCACATTGCTCTGCCTCTGCCTAGAGGATTGGCTGAGCGCCACAATTCATTTGGGGTAGTCTGAGGTCTGAGTTTCTTCCCTTCTGTGCTGTGAGTCTGTGACTGACAGACTCACTTGTTGTGGGGGTGATCTGACCAGCCAAGGCCAAAGGAGTGCCACACTGCCACTAGTTTTTTTTCTAAGTACCAACTAAATGGTCAAAGATTAGTTACTGTTTTGAATCTTTCATGAAAGATACAGCGCTTTATAAATTGCATGACGTTATGATTCATTAAATATTTATGTAATGCTAATTGATTACAGTGACAAAAGCATGCTGAAATATAACTAATAGACAACAAGAAATGGTATTACATTTGTCAGAATTTGGTTTAAATAAATATATAAAAATGGGCTGCTCAGTCGTAAATGCCCGGGCCTATTTTTTTGTCCCAGTCCGGGCCTGGTCTGCAACAATGCTTAGATAGGTGATACGTGTCAAAGTAACATCCACAAGAATGGTGATAAAGCTGATGATCAATTAGCAGAAATAGAGGCTCGAAGGATGTAAATATAATTTGCCTCTGCAGAATATACTGAGTGGTCAGTTTGGACCTGTTGTTTTGTTTTTATAGAAAGCAGTATTATCTGTTCAGTGAATGTTATTTATTTAAACTTATTTCTAGGTACACCCCTGCCGTACACCCCATGTGCAAAGCTGATATTTATTCCCCGGAGAGCCATCCAAACACTTTTAGAGGGATCCTGCGGCTTTAAGACCTATTCTGTGTTAAACAATAATATGCTTTTAGTAAGGCTTTGTACTTCCTAGTTTTAGTTCTTGTTTACAGTAATTGTAAAAATGTTTACTTTTATATTTTGAGTTTGAGATTGCTTCTATATTTATATATTTATGTATTAAAGACTGTGCAAAATTGTATTTTTCCATTGCTATTAAATATATATGTAAAAAGAGCTATATTTTTGTGATGTTTTGTGAAAGCCACCAATTCTTTTTTTTTTTTTGCACTGTTTAAAAGTCATCTTTTTTTATTAAAAAAAAAAAACACAACTAAAAAATAAGATATGTGGGGGTGTAACCACAAGGGAGGGTCTTAACCAGCAAAAGGTGTGGTCATGATAGGGCATGGCTGGGGGCCTATGACTTTTTGTTGCCCAGTGCCCTGGATAGTCTCAGTATGCCCCTGGCTGAAGCCCCAAGTGTTTCAGTGGGGAGACCTGAATGGAGGCTCTGGGGCTGAAGTACACTACAGGAACAACCAGTGTTACTCTGCTAAATGAGGCCCTAGTACATTTTACAGAGTTCCTATCCCACCCTACCCCAAAATTACAGCTGCATTAACCCCTTAAGGACAATGGGCGGTCCCAAAACCCATTGAAAACAATGCATTTTGAGCCTGTACATGTACAGGCTTTGTCATTAAGGGGTTAATATAGGATAAGTGTAAATAGCAACAAGTTAAATCATGGAATTTTGATGTAATTACAATTTTACCTTTAGTGTGTTTTGTTGTGAAACAATAGTTTAAGCGCTTAACAACCAATGACATGCTAGGCATGTCACCTATAAACAGATAAGGACGAATGACTTGCCTGGCACGCCATGGCATTTAAAGAAGCTTAGTAAGCAATCTACGATCTGAGGCATTCAGCAACACGCTCCAGAGAGCGGTCACAACTGCCACTATGAGAGATTTTGCCTCTCGCAAGAGGGTGGCATCCTTTAAAAAAATAAACTCCCAGGTGCTATGCAGTTCTCAAATGTCCAGATCAAAGATTGCTCTGTAGTAGCTCTTCAGCAACACCTAGTGGAGAGCACTAGAATATGATGTTATATTGCAGCACTATCCACTAATGGTCAGGACAGAACCCTTTACCATTTATGGGACATACCATATTGATTATGGTATGTCCCATCAATACACCACTGAATATAATATGAAGAACATGCTCTTAATTAGGTTTTGGAAGGTTGAGTATTTTACCAATGCTACATAAGGTTTATAAATCAAATATATACTAACTCAGATGTTAAAGTGCTTTATTTAGATGTTTGACTACCCAAACCTAAAAGTGTAAGTGTATATGTGTGTGTAAAGGCAGTAAAGGCTCAGCCAGCATCATGGAAGCAGTATGTCTGGCTGAGCCTCATGGGAATTCAATTCAATGTGTTGGTTATTTTTAATATACATGACTGTGCTGACAAAAATGAAGCGTGTTTTAAGTGGCGACGCAAGAGCGATATTGTAAAGTGCAAATGCTTGTATTGGTGAGTTCCACAAGAGTGATTTTAAAAAAAAGTGTCCCTCTTTCACATTTTTAAATGTTGGGAGGTATGGGGTTCTGTTCTGGGATCAATTTTATTCAACATATTTATAAATGACCTTGTAATAGGCATTGAAAGTCATGGTTCCGTGTTTGCAAATGACACTAAACTCTGTAAAGTAATACAATGTGAGCAAGATATTACTTTGCTGCAGAGAGATTTAGACAGACTGGGAGACTGAGCATACAAATGGCAGGTGAAATTTTATGTAGATAAATGCAATGTTATGCACTTCGGGGTAGGGAATGCACAAGCAACTTACACCCTAAACGGTAGTGAATTAGGGATAACAACAAACGAGAAGGATTTTGGAATTGTTATAGACAACAAACTAGGAAACAATGTGCAGTGTCAGTCAGCGGTTGCTAAGGCCAGTAAGGTACTGTCGTGTATAAAAAGGGGCATCAATTTGCAGGATAAAAATATAATTTTGCCTCTTTATAAATCAATGGTTCCAAGACCACACCTTGGATATGCTGTGTAATTGTGGGCACCTATTGTAATGAAGGATATTATAGCACTGGAAAAGGTGCAGAGGTGGGCTACAAAATTAAAAAAGGAATGGAGCACTATAGTTATGAAGAAAGGGTAATTACTATAAATCTGTTTAGAATCATTCAGCACCTCAACATCCTTAATATCCCCCTACCAACTAACACCTTACTGAATACACCCCTGGGAATAGTAGCAGAGTAGATTTCCATTTGTTGTTCATTGCATAAAATACAGCAAAAAACCCACGTTTCACCCACATGCATGTGAAACTGCAAGGCATAGATCATTTGTTGAAGTTTCCCCCAAATATTGACACCATATCTCGAATTTGTAGGGAGCTACAAAACAAATTAAGCCAAATCTCATAACTAATACTATGACATTTGGGGTGAAAGATGTGCCAGTATTTTAGGATTAGTCCCACAACTGGGACTTTTTGTTGCCATCACCAACACCAGCAATATCAATTTTAGTAGTTGTACTAGTAGGCAGCCTCTGCAATTATGTTAATATCATGATGGTATTTGCTGTGTCCTCTGGTGGAGGCCAACATATCCATCCTTTGTTATTCTTATTTCTCTGTGAAGCAATTCTCCACTTGCTGTATTAGGAGTTACATACATGGCCCCACATGGCATCCAGCTCAGTGTCCTCCTCATGCTAGGGCATAAACTGACCAAATGATATTTGAAGCAATGGCCAACCAAGGTTACAAGAATGTAGCCCTTGCTGCTCTTCATGAAACTAATTTGAGAATTATCCAATAAATGACACAGCACATGGTTTAACAGCTCACCCATCCCCATAGTGTGTCCCATTAATCAATGCCTATGCAGTCTTGTTTACAAGACTACTAGGGGAAGTATTTTGCTTAGTCTTTCATCACAATTCACCCTGGTTGTGGTCTCCTCAAAGGATGTCAGGACCCAATAGGGATTGAGCCAACAGCCCTGTTTGTGGTAGGTACTGAGCCTAATCATTATGCCAGCAGGGTTGCTGATCTCTTTATCTCCCCATTGACATTGGATGCATGGCTCTGCCTCGTGTGGGACTCATTAGAGGCATGATGTTCACTCATGTGTCTCATTGGCTGCATGCCTGCCTCTGCCTCACCTGGGGCTTGATAGGTGATGAAGGACCTATATGTACCTGGGCATGCTCCTATCTCCTGGTTAGTGCATCATGTTCCTGGCCCTACTTGTACCAGTGGCTTATGACAATTCTGTTTGTCATTTGGATTTGACCCTTAGAGTGGACTCTGATCTAGTTTTGGTCATTTGTACTGCGTTTGATTTGGATCATCTGGATTTTGACCTATTTGGCGTGTCTGCTCTACAGACCCCTTGATGCCCCAAAGCTGGTGTCTACAAGTGGCACCAAAAAAGAAAACCACATGCTAGGGCAGACTACCATCTGCAATTGGACACAGCTGTGGTGTTAAACAAAATATAAAAATATATCACAAAGGTCTGTCTACATTCAAAGGTATTTATTATAAGGAAGTAACACAGCAAAACATTTATACTTTTTTTTTCGATTTTGGCTCATTCATTTCCCTTTTGGAAAGTTTTTTTTTATTATTTAGAAACAAAAATGTTGCCCAGACTGTCCCTCAGCCCTGTCTATGCCCCCTACACTCCCCCCACACGCCCTTGTTTCTGCCCCCACCTGCTCACCTTCTCCATTTTTTGGTCTCCTCTGACATCTTTCTGCAGAAGCAGAGACCATGTTGACTGGAAAGGTAGGAGAAGGGAGGTCAGTATGTGAGACAGTCTCCGGAGACAGGAGAGGGTATGTAGTATACTCAGTGCCTGAAACAGACACTGCACAAAATTATTTCATACATTATAATCGTAACTTGTCATTTGCATATTAATTATGAATCACTGAGATTTTTTCTTCTATTAAATGTAATTAAGGTCTACCCAATGTAAGGAAAGCTTACTGTACTGAGGCGATGGTGGATATTTGATACAACCTCCCAGCAGAAAAAGCTTTAGAACCCCTGCGATTTTATTTCACGAAATAAAGTATTTGCTGTATTATCTGACCCACTTTGAACCGTAACCATATGTTCTGGGAATGCTGCCAAAAATGTTAATCACCCAACTTGGCCACTATTCCAGATAATGTGTGAGAGTCCCCACCGCAGAAAAAAAATACCCGTTTTGTATTGCTGGCAGGGCCGCTTTATTCAGGGCCCACTAACCTTCGGGGGTGGCAGCATGCTTTACACCACTCGATCCGACCATTGTCATTGTACTTGGTTATGTGAGGCTTGCCTGCAGCTGCTAGGCCATGAAAACCCACTCCATGAAACGCCCGCCGCACTGTTTGTGTGCTGATATCAATGCCAGTGGAAGCTTGGAGCTCTTCCCGCTATGGAATCAGAATCAGGAGAGTTAACAACTTTTCCACACCATGTGCGTTAGAGCTCTGTGACTTAACGTGGTCTTCCATGTGCTGCTATTGTTGTCAGTCAAATGATATTTTTTATGGTTATGGAGTGTCCCGCTGCCTGAGACATTCTATTGTGTACAACAGGCATTATCATAAAGAGTGAATGTGTACTGTCTTAGAATGAATGTGTTAGACATGTATGTGAGCGTTCAAATGGCTAATATGTAGCTACCTGAAAAAATTTCAAGCAAAGAGTAAAACAAACTTGGTAGGAGTTCTTTACACGTAATCCATACTTTTTTAAAATCTATATAGGTAATATTACTGATTCTCAGCCTCGCCCCCAAAGGTTAATGGTCTATTTTGCTCAGAATAAGATAACCCTGAGTGTATTTTTAACAATACTGTTGGGTATTAGCAAAGAAACTGGAAGGAAACGAAAGATACATATTGATAAGACAATATCTCACCATCTCTTAAATATTCTTTAAATAGCTACATTATATTTCAATATGCTGTACGTCCTTGAGGAAAATATAATTAATGTTGTTTTACTGAAAATGTTTGTATGACAAACTTTGCCACCTGTTAAGCTTCTAACACCTGCAATTATTCTCACTACTCTGTTATGATATGTGCAAGATATTGGTCACTCATCTAATATATATAAAGAAATGCAGTCGCCAAAACTTTTACCAGCACCTGCCTGAAGATGTTGAGGCTCCTCGTACTAGCTGCTCTCGTCCTTTGTGGTAAGATTCATTTTCTAGTAGCTGTTGGAAGATATATACACCCGATTTTCATTTATGCCACCAACACACTAAATCTCTCTGCGGACATTTTCTTTCAACCCCAAGTTTTAAGATCTTCCATTTTGCCCTTATAATAACACTGCCCTTTCTGAATACCGCCTTGAAGGCTTCTTCACTCTTCCACTCTACATTGATCACTGAACTTACTAATGTAGTCAATTTAGAGTAAATTAAGCTTGGTGAGAAATAATTATATATATTTTTATTTTTATTTTTTTCAATTCAATCCTTCAGGACAATGTTCTGATGATATCCAGTATTTGGAGGATAGCAATGCTCGTGTAGTTGGAGGAACCAATGCTGCCAAGAATGCATGGCCATGGCAGGTAAGCTCTGATCTTATTAAAACCCAGTAAAGAGAAATCAGTTGTATTACAACACAAAACCACACATTGCAGGTCCAACTACACCTACAGGGTAAGCTTGGATAATATTAGGAAAGTCACAAGTCGTCATAAGCCCAGATGTCACTTTCTTTAGAATTAAAAGGAGACAGGAAAGCTCTTTTAGAGCCTGTATGAATGTGTCTACCTAGTGGTAAAGGGTCCTCTTTGTTTTTGTACAAATGTCTCCACTACATGAATAAAACCAAAGCGAAAGTTTATTTTAAATGCTTACAGATATGGAAGCTGGAGTTGTAATGTGATTCCATATCTGTAAGATATTTTAGTTCAACATTTTTGTTGTAAGGAAAACCATACCTGTCAAAGGCAAGTGGGGAATCTGATATGGTTGTAGGGTCATTACCTCTCAGGCAACACTATCATAACTACTTTTCTTACAAAGTTTGCTTTGAAAATAAATATATAGCTTATGTGAATCACTTATCACAATTGGAATCACTTATACAAAAAAGAACCATTCCCTTGTATATAAATATTTAAGCTTAAATTATTTTGCATGTGTTGCTTTTAACAGTTATGCCATTTTTCCTGTGCAGGTAACTCTCCAGTATCAGTCTGGAAGCAGCTGGTATCACACTTGTGGTGGTACCTTGATCCGATCTTCCCGTGTCCTAACTGCTGCTCACTGCGTAGACAGGTAACAGCTTCTGAAAGTATTCCAGAATGAACAGGTTTATCCAGAGGTAGACCCTCTGGGACCCCTAGGCACAGACAAATACACACAAGACAATTCTGCCCTACTTATCTGTCAGGTGGCTGTCTCCACTATTTCCATGTGGCAGGAGCTGCCTTGCTTGCCACATAACTGACAGTGTGGCTATAGCTGACCAGTTTTTGACAGTTAAATGGGCATATGCCTAATATACCTAATTATTGTATTATTGTATATTATTTTTTAAATAATGCTAAATCATGCCAAAAAAGTAATCAACACAACATACTTTTTGTACCTCCATCTTTGTAACAGAGTCATGACCTTCCGTGTGGTTTTGGGAGAACACAACCTGAGCCAGAATGATGGTACTGAGCAATATATCTCTGTGTCAAGGATTGTAAAACACGCCAGCTGGAACCCCAATAATGTGGCAAATGGGTAAGATACTACAATACACAAGATGTAAGAATATGGTATTACTCTTCTTCCAAATAGAAGTTTACCGGTACAGAGTTACCAAGGTAAATTCAAATAAAACTGAAAAATAATATTTATTAGTTGTCATAACACTTGTCAGGATATTTTGGTCATGCCAACATATATGAATTAAGTTATCATGGAAAATCGAGCATACATTCTAATCGTTGGTGCATTTAAATATTATTTAGCAGATTAGGAAAAATGTAGTATCAGCATATCTGGGAACTCTCTACCTCTCTACTCTCAGTGTATTTATTAAATATAACAACAAAACAATACGATAACATTCAAAATAAGTGATGATCCCACATATTGACTAGGTGTTACCTTACTATAATGTATGTAAATAATGATATGCAAACTCTCTTGCACTTTTCTAAATTCTTCTCTTTTTCTAAACAGTTATGATATTGCCATCCTGCACTTGGCCTCCAGTGCTGTCCTGAACAGCTATGTGAAGGTGGCTTCACTGCCCAGTGATGGAGCCGTCCTGGCCCACAATTACAACTGCATTGTTACTGGATGGGGCAGAACTAGCAGTAAGTTATGAATTTCATAAAGAACATCATAAAACAAAACAAAATGTAGGGCAATAATCAGTAGTTTTCAACCGATATATAGGTAATGCAATGTCTTTTCACAGACACTAATAAAAACATACAATACCTTTTGTATATCATTGCATAGCAACCCAAATGTATGTCATAATATTCTCACTTAATCCAAATGAGTCTATTCACTGAACAATGGGTGCATGCGAGTTGGCAGAATACTTGTAGCAGCAAACTTGTACGATCTGCAAAGCTTGTACAATTTGCAAATGTGCCCATCAGGCACATCAGTATGCATCTTCCTTTGACTTGCCACCATGGTTTACTGAGTGGTCTAAGGAACTTTAATTTTCATTTATTCATGAAATTATTATTTGATTGTTCATTGTCTATTTTTTCTATATATATAAAAAATATTATTCGTTTGTTGTGGTAGTTGTCTTATTATGTTTTATGTTAGCTGCAGAGGAGGACATGCAAGTTGTATGCTCTTGCTTGCAACTCACCCAAGTTAAAGTTATTATAAAGTACTATTACTGAAAATATGAGTTGCTGTGAAAGTGCCTGCATGCAACCGAAGTTAAGTGTGGACAGTCGAGTTAATTTCACTGACCACTCAATTTCTTAGTGTATAGACCCATAGGCAGTACCAAGTACAATACTAACATTTTTTTCCACTGACAGCCAATGGCTCCCTCCCCTCCATCCTGCAGCAGGCCCCTCTGCCCGTCGTAGCTCATTCTACTTGCTCCAGCAGCTCCTACTGGGGAAGCACAGTCAAGTCCACCATGGTCTGCGCTGGTGGTGATGGAGTCCGTGCTTCATGCAATGTAAAATATTTTATCTTTTATACTTTTGTGCTAATATCTAGAATTGTGTGAACATTTACATATTAGGATAGTGATCATACCTGTGAAATTCACACGGTAGGCTACCAAGAGCTCCTTCTTTCTTTTCTTGAGGAGTTGCTCTGTGGAGGGGGTGCGATTGGCATTAGGTGGGAAGGAAGTGGGCAGGGAGTAGGCAGGAAATGGGCAGGGGTGGGCTTGGTCAATTGATTCTCTGCCCAGAGCTAGAAGAAACTTGCCTGGAGACCTGGGGCAGCAGGTTCCCAGGTATGTAGGTGACAGCAAATTAAATGTTAGAAGAATGCATCTGCAATACATACTGATTTTACATTTGTACTCCCAGTGATAGACTATTTACAGAGGCTATTTACAACTTCTATTAAAAATATTAAATAAAGGCCTTGCTGGTGGCAATGGGTGACATATGGCTAAAACCTAGTCCATACAAATGGATTGCTTTTTAAATTGGATGCCACTATTTCTTATCATTAAGAAATAATAATATCAGACACATTAACAAGATATTGATTATAATTGTAGTTATGTCATTTCAAACAGATTGTCATATAATTTATATTTTATTCGCACATTTTTATCTATTTCTCTACATATTTCAAGATGGTGGTTATTCAAGTATTAAACCTTCATTTCCACAAAAGTGCAGGCTACTAAAATGAAAGTTTAAACTGTTATACACCACCCAAAATACAGCATAAAGAGGCAATATCACTTAATAACATAATTCTGACTATTTCCCTGGTACTCCAAAAAAATACATGCTACCACTAATCATCATAACAAAGAAACTGGGATTATGGCATATTATTTATTGTCTGTAGTAACTCAAATTTCTTCTTAATTTCTTATTACAGGGAGATTCTGGTGGACCCCTTAACTGCGCTGTCAACGGTGTTTACCAGGTGCATGGAATCACTAGTTTTGGTTCTTCCCTTGGATGCAACACCTACCTCAAACCATCTGTCTTCACCAGAGTTTCTGCATACATCTCTTGGATCAACGCTGTAAGTTAGAAACCATATTAATATCATAGTCCCATACTGATCAATCTAGAAAAGGCATACATTTCTGCATGTTATATAAATATAGTGATGTTTACTATAAATCAACTCAGATACATTAAATAATTATTTAATTCTGACATTTTGTTTCACTTTCAGAATGTCTAAACACGGCTAATCCAAGAAACTACCGCTGAGCACATACGAAGACATCTAACGTGTTTCAGTAATGATCTAACAATTGGAATTCTGTTTTCATAAACCTAATTCTAATAAAGATACATTTCACAAAGAACTAATTTTGGAATGGTAGCATTTATTGAAAGTTACGGTTTTGTTCTACTAATGTATAGGAATGCAGCTATATCAGTATGTAAATTAGATCCTAGAACTTAAATTGAGTCTGTCACTCTGCAAATTCATTTCACATTTCACAGTTTAGCTAACAAATCTATGTCATTGCACTTACAATAAGCAATATACAATATTTATCGACAATCCACCATACGTGTATACAACTGGAGAGTAGACTTCTGCATTTGTCTTCGTACGACCTTTACTTTTGGACGGATCAATGAAAATGTGGGCCATCTCCAACAAATTCATCATAAATTGTCCATTCGTCGCCACATGTAGCCACTGCCGCCATTGCAAGCCTTTTTGGCTCTCTTTGATGAAGGAGGAGGGTCTCTGGCAATGACTGATAGGTAGAAGTAGCCAAAAAACAAGAGGGGGTCTCATTGATTCTTATGGCTGTGATTGATGGGTCCAACAACCTGTGGGAGTTTTTCCTTACTTTTTTCACGCTGACCAATCAGCATTTACAAGAGAAGGGACAAGCATTAGCTATATAAGTGTGATGACGCCATTTTAGTTGGAGTGTGAGGGGGTGACAGTTAGCTTAGCAGAGACTGCAATTTATGCTTACTGCTAACCTATCATACTGCAATATGATTTTTTAGTGCAGAAATTGTATTATTGTAGGGTGGATGGAGAAGCCAAATGGCCGGGAAACTAAATTCATTGCCTGAAAACAAAAGCGGCAAAAATAAAACAAAAATGTTTTGCCTGCCGTGTACATTTATTCCAGAGAGCTAAAGTTCCTGTTCTCATGGTTTGCATGATTAATACTGTTTCTAAGAGCTGCATTACTTATAAGGCAAACAAGGGGACTGCTTAGGTTCTGAAACTTACTGGGTTTGACATGGAGTATACAATGCTGAACCCCCATGGTTTCAGGTCAGTTTCTTTAGTCTGCAGAAAATTAAATGGTGTTTGGTCATACCCACTCCTTACCCAGGTTTCACCCACTTGCTGCCTAGTGCCCAACTCCTTAAAGTCTAACTGGAGCTGGCCACACCCATAAGAACACCTAGCCCCTCCCATTGAAAGAATCAATGCTCCCATAAAAGAGGGACCAATCTGAGTCTGTGGGCTACTTATCACATTTTCTGGCCTGTATTTTGGACTATCGTAGGATTTCCCCAAATTGTGTGAACCGAAAATGGTATATGAAGTCTTTATCTTTACTGGCGCCCTTATACTGTATCCATCCACAGTATGCAGAATACCAAGATATGACATCATAGCATAGCATTTTTACCCAGTTAGCAGACAGAACAGGAGAAAATTGTGACAGAGCTCTATGCCAGAACACAAATTGACCTCACTTTCACTGCACTAACAAGCTCAAAAGTACACTGTTTTCTGATGAAGTGGTCATGGGTCGTGTGTAACTGGGGAACAGCAAAGTGGAAGAATCTAGGCAGTATATATGCAGTATAGGAATTGATCTCAGTTTAATTGACTGTTGCCAAATTCATGGTAAAACAAGAAAACAAGATGTGATTGTGAGCTGTCTGTTCCTATTTGGGACATCTTTGAAGCCAGCCAATTTAATTTACCCCATTTTTGAAAAGTAGACACCTCTGGGTATTTCAAACACTGGTATTTTAACCCTTTCCAGGCACCGATTCTACCACCCGCCATTGTCAAAGTTTGTGATAGTAATTTATTGTGGGTTTGTTTCCACACTTTTGGTATGAATTTACCACTCTTGGTATATGTCACTGTGAAGCACCAACCCAATATGTGTTCAGCAACATCTCCTGAGTACAGTGATACCCCACATGCATGGGTTTGTTGGGTTGTTTGAGGGCTAAAAGACCACATTTGCCCTCATGTGTTATTTGGGAAATTTTTTAACCTGGCCAATTCAATTTAAACCATCAAACAATATATGTTTTAAAACTAGACACCACAGGGTATTTCACAGCTATTGATGTTTTTTAACTGTTTTAATTTGTATGTACCATATATATTCAGCACAGTGTACCATTCTGTTGTGCAAAACGCGGCAAGCGTGGACGTTTAATAAATTCATTTTATACATGCATGGATATCCTTGTTTGATGTTGGTGTCAGCTGGTGCAACTATTTGTTTTTGTGTTGCAGTTTGGAACCTGCGCTGCAGCACCCAGCTATGCTTGGATTTATTATTAGAAACTATATGGGATTGTAGCCTCCACAAATATTCGCCCATTCCTGTGTTCAGTTCGGACGAATATTCGTGTACATTCTTCGTGGTTTTTTTTTCTTCACTTTTTGCCGTTTTTGTAGAAGGGGTTAATATGGGGTTTAACACAGTACACACCACATAGCTTTTGCACCAGGATTTTTAATGTCTGTACAAGCAACTCTATTGGTCGCCTGTAGGGGCCTCCTCTGCCATCAACCAATAAAGTACACCTGTACTTCATTGGTTGATGGCAGACGAGCCCCCTGCTAGCGACCAATACAGACTCGTACAGACTTTTAGAATTCTGGTGCCGCAACTTGGCCAGGAGAGACAACTGGTCTCCCTGTTCCAAGAGTGAAAGGTCCATACGAACCACCGTCGCATGTACGGACCTTTAACTCTTGGAGCGGATTAGACAGATTAAGTCAGATTAGACAACCACACATTCAAATGTAAAATGTGTACATACCATGGATAGGTAAAAATGGAATAAAATGAGAGAGAAAAAGAGAAAGAGAGTGTGAAGAGGAAACAGATCAAATTAGGCCTGGAGAAAGAATGCTACGTATGTAGAGGCAAAGGAGACAAAATAGAAAGAAATAAAATAAAGGAGGAAAGCAGACCAAACTAAAAGAGAAAAGTAGACATGTGAGAAAAGAAATGAATGGGGGGAGAATGGGCATAATGGGGTAAACCATGGAAAACAAGAGGAGAAATAGGAAACTGAACGAGAAGAGAAATGCAGTTTCTCAGTTTGTATATATACATGCACAAGTAAATGCATTTTGTGGGTAACAGGAATTTTGCTCTAACCTAGTTGTATATTTTAGCTTGCTTCTTATAAAACGGCATCCCTGAAGCTCCTCAGAGTAGATGAAAACAAAGCACAATACTGATTGTTATTGCATATAAGAGAGGATTTTGTTAATAAGATCCAATACAGGGGTTTCAATATATTAGTATGTCTAGTTCTTCAAGTGGATTGATCAACCTTACTCTATTATTAGTAAAGATCTTGGGGACAAGGACCTGTGCCTCTAGTAGTAAGTGACTAAAATTAAAAAATAAATCACAATGATGTCCGATCATATATATGGTACAAGAGTCAACTTCCATTTCATCAGCTACCAGTGATGTATAAATGTCTTGATTACACCCACAGTTTAATTAAACAAGCACAACAGATTATGTTGCTGAATATTGATTACTATCTCTTTACACGGCTTGTTTGTTTTATTTTTAACATTATTTAGAGTATATGACTTCACTACTTCATGGTCTGTCCTCGTAGTTAGAGATATTTTTCTTAAAAAAGAACATACACATTTGGCATGCGAAGCATCAGCAGCACCTGGAAATATTCCCACTGAGTGCTAAAGGTGACAGGATAATTTTCCATCAACATACGAGATATGAGAGATATATAAAAGAGGTACAAACAATTTCAAAACATTTTGCCTTCAGGTGCTTCACTATGTTCAGGCTCCTTCTCCTTGCTGTTCTCGTCCTTTACGGTAAGTTGTTTATATCACAGAATATGTAGATACGAGATCTAAGAAGACCCCACGTGGAATTTCTATAATACTTCTAAAAAATCCAACAAATGTAACGTGTAAGAGTAGACATCACTTACTAGTTCTCAAAATATTCGGTGAAGGCAACCTGGATAAAAAGACTAGCATACAGTATGTACAGATTAAGCAATTATTGAAAACGTAAAAATATTTTTTGGGTTATTATTTGTATCAAGCGGGGTTTATGTGAGTGCATGATATGCAATGCCCCGTTCACAAAAACTGCAGTCCTCTTTAACCTGCTGAACCTGGTTGTATCCTTGTTTTTTGTTAAGCTCTTCATTTGTCACACTTCTTGTTATTGTCATGTTATCTGAGACTTACATCTTATCACTTCCTAATGTTACTTGTCCAATGTGTCATGATTGTCTGTTAGACAAGCAGCAATTATCATTTCAATGTGCCTGTGGTCACCCATAATATCATAACACATAGCACTGTGCCATTAGTTGGAAAAGAAATAAAATTGTATTGTCAGGTCCTCTGAAAAGTGTAATGTGGGTGTGTAAATAGTACAGGTAAAGCGTTGGTTTACATACCTTATTTTTTGTCTATAGGACACTGTGATGAACAATTACAGTTCTTAGAGGAAAATGGACGTGTGGTCGGAGGAACAGATGCAACAAAAAATGCCTGGCCATGGCAGGTAGGTGATGAGCTTACTAAGTAAAAGCAAGTTCTGAAGTGAATGTTATTTATCAGGTAAAGTCATTACAGTGCCTAAGAGTAGTCATTTGGAACAGCAACACGGCCTCTTTAGATAGTACAGATAGAAACCATCATATCAATTTACCATGGTTAAAGAACTTTACCAGAGCAAGTGATTCTGGTAAAGGAAAAACGCATTTGATTAATTTAGTATAGTAATCAATATAGATGTAGGTAGAAGAAGTGATCATATTGTAAAATCGATTAAGATGGCAGTTAAATCTCTGCTCATCTGTTTGCTATTATTTTCCAGATTTCTCTCCAGTACCTTTCTGGAGGCTATTGGTACCACACCTGCGGAGGTTCACTGATCCGTACTAACTGGGTTTTGACAGCTGCCCACTGCGTGGACGGGTAACATTAGCATTCACTTCTATTAGGTTGTGATCCTATTATTCCCACGGATAATTCAATATGAAATAATACTATGGAAATTGCGCAAAGATGCATAACAATCCTTTTACCATTCTCATAATAGTACAAAAAACATATATCATATTCCATAGACTTGTGCACGGCAAGCAAAATTGGGACAAAAATTTCATATTGGCCGTATTCGGGCAAAGAATTTACTGTTTGTTCCGCTCAAATAAATTTCGGGGGCATTTTTTTGATTCGGGAACAACATTCGCCGGGAGCTCCCAAAGGGGGGGAGGTCTTCTGGACTCACCTTTAGCCCACAGCAGCACAATCTCAAGGTTAAGGAAGAGATCCACACTCGGTTTTGTAGCAACAGCAGGACTGCACCTCTGGATACATACACATCCAGCAGCACACCATGGGACTCAATTTCTCCAAAAATTGGATTAATTGACTCCTCAGAGTAAGGTAGGTGATATGGCTGCAGCATTAGCAGTAGTAACAGGACACTGGGAGTAGGTTGACACTTGCACATATCCAGCCTCACTGTACAGGAATTTCCCCCAAAATTCCCCCCAAATCGTAATACTGCATTCTACTGACGTGGCTGACTATGAACATAAAATGTATAGTGTTATATCTTTATTCCATCAACAATACTTTGTTTCCCCAGCCCTTATACCTACCGTGTATCATTGGGAGACCACAACATTTACCAAGCGGATGGCACTGAGCAGGTTATCGCTGTGGACAAAGTCATCTACCATGAGAGATGGAATACCAACCTAGTGGCTAACGGGTAAGGAATTGGTTAATGGTATAATTCATAACCCCCTTGAAAACAAATAAATGGCCACGGCGTGCAGATACAAGTAAGCATCCGTATTATTAGCAAACACATTTTCAATAATATTTATAATAGGATATTAAATTATATAAAGTCATTGGCTACCTAGATAAGTTTGCACATCTGTTAAATTATTCTTAATTTCTCTGTAATTTTGCCAAGATCTGATAAATAGACAATGCATTTTATTATCAATCATAATCCTAAAATACCGCATATATAAATAGTATAAGTCCGTAGTAAAATCTACCGTATTTTGTTATCCAGATAAAATTGGGTCAATCAGCTCATGAACACATTTACCCCTGAAGAATAATGATTAATATAACATATTTTAATAATGGAGTAAAACAATTGGAAGTTTGATCTGACTTTGTTGGATACTTTGACTACAGATTTGATATTGCCGTTCTTCGTTTGGCTTCTCATGCTTCCCTGAATAACGCAGTGCAACTGGCTCAGCTCCCTGCAGCAGATGTTGTCCTTGCAAATGACCATCCCTGCACAGTCTCAGGATGGGGTTATACCAGCAGTAAGTTCTTTATTGTAGGCTCAATAATTAAACAGGCTTATACAAGACCATTTACAATAGAACATCTTCTGTACCACACTCAGAAACTACACATTCTTCGACTGTGCTCTTTTTTTTCATAATAGCCTATATTTTAGATTGTGACAATAAGCTATTTAACATTAAAAAAGATAATGTAGCCTTCTGTACAATATTGTGGAAGAAATTAAACCTTTATCTCATGTAAATATTAAATATGTTACATTCAAAAGACACTTGTTCAAAAACCTATGTGATTTGTTTTAATCTAAGCAAATCTTTAATGTATAATTAACAAGAACATTGACACAATTTAACACACATTGTACATGTGTCCTGCTGGAAGCATATGTGCTGTTCCATTACAGCAGACTAAGTACAAGTTAACCTTTAAGCCATAGTCACATACGTAATATGTCTTTGGTTTCATTTAGCAACTGGATCAGTATCTGCTGTCCTCCAGGAGGCCCCTCTGCCTGTAGTAAGCCATGATATCTGCTCCACCAGCTCCTATTGGGGCAGAACTGTGAAGACCAGCATGGTATGCGCAGGTGGAAATGGAATCCACTCTGGCTGCTTTGTAAGTAAATTTCATTACTAAACCTTTCAACCATTATGAGACTTATGGATAGTATATTCATGTAACTTACAAAAGTTAAATTGTGAATTGGTTGCCTTTTTTCATGTCGCCTGAAAGCTCCAAGATTAGTGAACAAACACAACTTGATTGAAGTCCTCTGAAAGCAACAATAGCTTAAAAAAGACACATATTGGATTCAAGTTCTTTGTTGAAAATTCAAGTTTTATTTTAACCTTTTTTAGCCATTCAATTCAATTTCACAATGTACATTTGAGATTTTAGAGGAATGGTGGAATTGAGGAGGTTGGCCAACCTCATGCAGGTAAAATTAACTACTGATACTTGCTGCAGACTACTACTGCTGAGTATATTTTTGTTGCACTGACAACAGTAGTCCTAAAGATTTTAGCAGTATGAATCAAAGTTGTATTAATGTTCTGTGCTGCCCTAGGCCTAACACAGGGTAGCACCACCACCTGCCCCATCCACACCTCCATGCTTCTTCTAAGTTGTGTGATATGAGATCATATCCTAGCGTTCCGGATTCAAAGGATGTGCGGTACTGGGCAGAAATCAACTATGGAGGCTGTGTAGACTCAGCACGATCTTCCATAGTCAATAGGGCAACAGTTTAATTGTTACGTAGCAGAGGGACCTTAGTACCCCTGTATCTTAAACCTTAGGCCAGAATATACTACTGGTGGGAACGTAAGTAATTTAGTGATATAAGCAACATAATTGAATGAGCACTCGAACACGGTAGGGGTGCACTGAACTATTACAAATAAATAGTAAACAAACAAATAAAATGGGGACATATTTACTCACTTAATTTAACTTACTTTGTATTATATGTTCATTAGTGAGTAATATGCATTTGTAAATATATATGCTTATTATATTACCAGGAATTATGTGTTTTTTTTGTATTTTAGGGAGATTCTGGTGGCCCCCTTAACTGCCCAGTCAATGGAGGTTATGAAGTTCATGGTGTAACCAGTTTTGTGTCATCTCTTGGTTGCAATGCCTACCTCAAACCAACAGTGTTCACCAGAGTCTCAGCTTACATTAGCTGGATCAATGATGTGAGTAGTTCTGATATGACAATTGCATTTTGTTTCATTTCAATTTTTTTGTTTTGTTTTGACTTGTGGCATTTCTGTTTTGTCAATAAATATGAATATTGTATTTAGATCACTATATACTGCAAATACATGTATATAGGTCCTATTTCAATGTGTTGCTGATAATATTATTATACACCACATGTACATAAATTCATTGGACCAATTTTGTCTTCTAATATACATATAGATAATGCTCAATAAAAAGGTCCTCAAATTATCCACAATGCTTACCCATGTTGTTCCTCCACTGAGTGGAGGAAGACAAATTGGTCCAATGAATTTATGTACATGTGGTGTATATACTCTTTAATGAATTACAAGTATGATATGATATCACTTTGCAATATTTAAGTACTTCATAATTGATTCTTAATTTATATGCACTTAATGCACTTTATACTTATGCTACCATAGTTCCTCCATATGCTCAGATTAATCTTGCAAAAACCTCTGTTGTCTATACTATGAAATAAATTATATGCTTTTATATTTGATTGATTTTCTGTGTAATAAAATTATTTATTTTAACCCACAATACAAGGGCTTGTGTATAACTCTATTTCATATTATGTGTATAAGCTTTGTTTGGAGTTTCCCTCAACAGAATGAGATCCTTATATGTACCGCAATATTTCTAAATATATTGATATATATGACTGGTAAAATAGGATTCTTGTGTATTATAATATTCATTCTAGTCCAACCAATTTTTTTACCTTTGACGTACAAAATGTATATAGGCCTAACAGAAAGTGTCTCAATGTCAGCCTAATATCATTTGCTTTCTTAATGTCAGTCTCCTCAGCTATCATCTAACAAATGCTTTATTCTGTTTTTCAGAATATCAACGCCAACTCCTAAAACATTCAGAATTCATTTGTGGTGTGGATGAAACTGACTCTATACTCTTAAAGTGCAAACATTTTAAATAAAGTATACTGTCTCAGAAGCTACGCTGTGGATTTATTGTGATTTTTGTTTATTTTGTTTCATGCAGCTGGTAAAAACATTTCTGCTGCTTTCGAGTGCCATAGAACACAGGGGTTCTTGAAGGCTGACAAAAACACCTTGTACAGTAAAGATGCTTTGTTACAATTTAATTTGTTACAGTTAAATAGGCATTAACCAGAATCTCAAAAAGTCTTTTGAATTCCAGGGTATTTTAGGCAATGCATACTGCTAAGAACCCCAGTGTGTGTTTGGCCACATTCCCTCAATGTGGATTGTGCCATGTGAAACTGGCACCTAGGATAGGGAGGGCCCGGTTTTTAGGAGGAACCAGATTATAAGCACTAAAAAACATCTGCTACCAACGACTGTAACTATTTATTGCATGACACACTCAAGGTATCACCTGCTTATCTTTTCCCAAAGTTGACCTTGTGTTTATATGCTCCATAATATAACTTTACATGGGTGGTGATTAGGCTTTATCATATATACTAAAACACACACATACACACATATATATATTAGCAGATGTTAGCAGCAGATCCTTTAAGTCCTGAAGGTTGCAAGGTGGGGCCTCCATGAATGCATTCTGGTGCCATGTGTTCTCCAGGTAAGCGATACACACGGCCATCCACGTGATGTAAAAGAAATGATCACAATTTGGCTCTTGTTAAAGTCGATCAGATCCTTACATATTTTTTCTGCTTCAAATAAATCAATTGAAATGTTTTCTTGCTTCCTTATATATCCCACCCACTAACAGGTGCCTTGATAACAAGATTATGAGTGTTATGGCTGATCAGAGGTTTTAATATTAGTGGTCGTTCAAAGGTAGACCTGCACAGCACTAATAGGTAGGCAGAGGAACGAACTACCTTAAGTGAAATTTATAAAAACAATTCCAACACGACTTCTTTCTCAACGGAAGAAGTGAAGCTTGGGAGGAGTTAGCACTTCTCTATTTCTCGTAAGAAGCCTGAAAACAAAAAACTCACACAAGCACTAAGCTTACTAAGAGACTGCTTCTACTATTACGTTTACTAAGAGTCATGGCGGAGGCAAAGCCTGGAGGAGCAGGGATCTTTGCCAAAAATGTACAAAAAAGATTCAGCCGTGCTCAAGAAAAGGTAATTTCAGCTACCGTAGCAGTTAGTTTAACTAGAAAACAAGAAGTTATTAGTGTGACATATCTTTTATTAAGAAACCAGAAGGCAACGGATAGTAATTAGTACTGGAATGTATTTTTACTGCAATGCTGTTGTTTACTAAACTTCACATTGAAAGGGAAATTACACTTTTTATGAGAAAACACATTTTCTACATTTTCCTTTATTACTCCTACTCTGAAAAGCATACTCACAATACAGCAGGGGGTTGCAGTAATGAAACCGCAGTCTAAATGTGAAGTTTTCAGCTATTCTGTATTAGGAAAAATGTTAGATTCTTTATTATGTAGGTCTCTGAGAATAAATTCAATGAAGTAGAATCAGGATATATTTTTAAAAGTGCATGGGTTTTTTTTTGTTCATTAAAAAAATATATAAAGAACAAGGTTGAACATTGCTATTATATGAAGATAAAATGAAGAGGGGGATGATTGGCAGAGTTATGAGAATATCATATGATGAGATCATGTATGGTGCGTGGAGTAAAATGCTGCAAAGAATATAGCAGGCTAGGGGTAATATGGAAAAGTGTATTAAAAACAGAAGGATAATGTGAAATGTTTATATATTTTTTAGGTTATTTGTGTCTCTAACGTTGATTTACAAAGTGTACACAAATGTAAAGCTTAATCCCTCAAAGCCGTCCCACAAAAGCAACATTTTAACTTGCACCGTTGCTTGCTACAAAGCAGTAACCGTTGAGGAAGATGAAAGTATCTTATCAGTATATCCCCTTTTTGTAAATTCACAGTGGTTTTAACTTCCTGTAAAACCTACAGTATTGCTAAATCAGGAAGTGCAGATTATAGCAGTGTTGTTTATTTGACTATTCATTGGATATTCTTTGTCACTGAACATGGGCTGCAGAGGTCTGTTTAGTTTGTTGTGGAGTTGTTTTCCCCTTGTTTCCCCTTCCCACAGGAGTATAATCACACCCTTATGTTACCAGCCCCTTTGGTTCCCCGTTTCCCGGGCCCTGTGTCTCACCGGGCCTTAGCCGTACTACTCTGGAACTGTTTAGCGGCTAGGATCTGTAGGAGTGCCCGCTGACTTTAATCTTAAATATCTCAGATGCCCATAGCCCCACCAGACAGCTCTTTTGTGCATCTGCCAACCGTTTGGTGGCAAACCAACTAGACCTGTCAGCCTAGGCAGAATATGCCACTGTTTGGCTGACCAGCTCTAGGGCGGCAGGTGCAGGGTGAGCATCAACTCCATTGCCAGTAAGCCGGGATGTAGAAGGCCCTACTAGGCGGTCAAGCTCCCCAGTGTGCTGCTGCTCACTGGGCCATCTACAAGGGAGATCTTTTGTTATTTTGATTTAGTATGTTAACTAACCTGCAACTTGTTTTTAGGTTCTTCAAAAATTGGGAAGAACCATAGAAACTAAAGATGAGATGTTTGAGCAAAGTTCTTATAACTTTAACCGGCAACAGGTAAAACATTATACATCAAGCATTCATTTACTGTTAGTTTAATTTATTTATTCCTTCTGCCATACTTTTTAAATGCCATACTCTTTGTAAACATTTTCAACACTACACCCTTGGTGCTGTAAGTCTTCTGATTTTTAAAAACATGAGCTTTGTCTGGTCTACTTATTTTAGCATCTATTCTCCACCTCTTATTGTTCAATATCATTGTGCACAACCCTTTCTTATGTTTTCATTTATCTCGGGACTAAAATTTTGAATTCTACATAATTGCATAACTACATGTCCAATGTTGCTAGCTTCACTCCTCCTAACTATTTTACTAATACTGTGGTAATTCCTCTCCTGCACATCCCACACCTCATTCCTCAGATCTTCATTTATACCCCACTTATGGTATGTACCACTGTAACTTTATACAATATAATGTGTTAAAAACACGTAGCCAATGGGGCCAGTCAATTATGTACCAAAATATTCCAATATAATACTTTAGTCAACAATCAGATGTTATGTATTTGTTTTTCAGAGCGAAGGAAATAAATTACACAAGGATTTGAAAGCAGTCTACGGTTCTGTGAAAGGTGAGGCTACCATTCTATATGTAATGGTTAGGGGCCACATCACAAAAGGTCTGTACTGTGCCGCCAGGTGTTTCTGTTTGTAAGAATATTTAGGGGTCTATTTAACACCTCAGCAAGATGGAACCCCATAATAGAAACATTTCTCTCGATTTCCAAAATATAACATGGTTCGACTAAAGATTTTGCTATTAGTTGCCATTTAAAGGTAGACCTGCACACCACTAATAGGTAGGCAGGGAAATGAACTACCAGAAATGAAATTAGAAAAAAATATGTCCAACACAGAATATCTTAAACTAGCGATGGAAGCTAGCAAAAATAGGATGGGTATACCTATTCCTATGGAGGAAGCAGTTTTTTATGGGTTAAAAACTGAGCACGTGGCCTGATTTTGCCCAATCAGCTCGAGATAATTAGCATTACTAGTGTGAGATATCACTGGAAGGTACGAAAGGATCAGTTCCCAACAGGCTTATATTTTGGTAGAACATTTGGCTACAGTACTGGCTCAAACTAACACACTGTGTACGTGGCTTCCTTGTAATCTGTGTTATTCTGTTTCCTGCAGCAATGCATGACTGCTCTAAGAAATTATCTGAAACGCTGTTTACAATTTACAGAGCAGATTGGGATGGTTACAATGACCTTAAAGACATTGTAGAGGTAGGCCTTGGTTATTGTGATTCTTTAAATCTATTTTTTATTAAAATTAATGGACTAATTAAATGCAGGCATTAATTCAAGGTGTTTTTTAATTTGTGTTAAAACTAGAAGAGTATAACCTTCTACAGGTAATCGAGTTAATAAGTTCCATTTTTTCAGATCTCACAGAAAGAAATCTATCACAAAGTAAATTGCTTTTTTGTTGTTATAATTTGTCAGAATGATGACCTCCTATGGAGTGATTATGAGGAGAAGTTCTCAGACCAGGCAGTGCATATCATGGAGAATTACATGTCTCAGTTCTATGAAATGAAGGTAGGGTTGCTTGAACTACCTACTACAGACTTGATTTAATGAACTATCTGAAATCCAGACTTTTCATGAAAAAGCTGGTCACGTCCTGAAGGTACACTCACCAGTAAGCAATTGTCAGGACACAAACCAAAAAACAATTGACAACGGCTCAAAGCCACATACACATCTAGTCACTGATCCCATAATCACAGTATTATTACATGAGCTGTTTTTAAGCCTAAACCACTGTGATCTAGTAAGAATCCTCTGCCCATTCTGTGAAATTCAACTAATTGACAACCTAAAGTAATTACGCAAATATGTTTTAATCAATGATGATGTAATTATACTGATTTGTAAGGTTTATGTAGTACAGGTATTGCATGGTTTTCATTTATTCTATTAGTTCAATATGTGCCAGCATTGGAAGGGTTACATTTAAAATACACTGTATATTTTACTGTGTTACTTCACGGGGATTTAATGTATTGCTGGGCTATCACAAAAGGGGGGTTAACATTTAACTCATTATTATTATTTAGTAAGTGTGGTGGGTGGTTAGTTAGTGGGCAATTTGTTAAATAAGGTAAGGTTTAGGGTTAAACAAGGGGTTAAAAAAAGGAAAACATATATAGGCAAAGTCCAAATTGTGTGGAACATACATGTAAAATGTATCGATTTAAGTTGTGCTAATACTCTGATTCACTTTAATGAAGTTAATTCCAAATAATGTTCATGTATTTTTTTAGTGGTCTCAGTCTTTTTTAATATTTAATATTGCAATTTGTCTTTCGTCATTTGTTTTTTCCAAACATATATTTGTGTAAATTGAGAAATTATATGTAGCATGTAAAATGACATAAAACGTAGGTCCATGTGGTTACATGCCCTGTAGTATGTAGAATATATGTTTCATTCCAGCACTCATCATGTAAATAACACACAGGAGAAAATAGCCAAGCGGGGCAGGAAACTGGTGGACTATGACAGTGCCAGACACCACCTGGAGGCACTTCAGAACGCCAAGAAGAAGGATGAGGCCAAAATTACCAAGGTAAAAGTACATCTGATTAATTTTATCAAAATATATATAAAAGTGTGCCAGCTGATTCCATGGAACTATTAGAAAAAGGGGAAAGTGAACAAACGTTAACAAATGTGAAGACATACAGAGGGAGGAAAAGTTCAGTTCTCAAAGCATTTAATACAGGTTGCAGATTGTTTTAATGCTTTTGTCAACCTTACTTACTGGAGCATGAAGTATACAAAAGTTCATTGCATGTACATGCCTACTGTAAATTTGTTTTAACCATGAGTTCAGCAGGAGATGAGTTCCCACTGAAGACACAGGTCACTCAAACCGTGAGAGTTGAGTTGCCTTGAGTAAGCAATTCTAAACAAAGTGCTTACTAGATTTGTGCGTTCAGATTTGTACACACTTTATTTTAAATAGAATTTTCCAATTTCATGCCTTCATACGAATCTCCGATAAGAAGGAGCGTCCCCAAAGAAACAAACGAATAGCAAAATCTCAGAAATGTTTGTTCATTTGTTTGCCAGCTGTTTCGGCGTCATTACAACACATTTAGCGTTTCGTGGGGGGTTTGGCCTGTTTTTCGAAGATTTGTACAGATTGATGAAGTCAGCAAATGTCGTTAATTTAGCAATCGGTAGGAATTTGAATGCACAAGTCTATAATTTATATGAGTTGACTAAAATTTCAGGACAAGTCCCACAGCCACAGCTAAATAATGGTTAATAATTGTAGTAGAGCACAGAAGTTTGTGTAGTAGAGCACAGAAACCAAAATACAACGTCATACCCACCTACATTTCAGGTGTCCAAACCTGAAATGTGGGGGCGCACAGGCCTCAATCAATGTCACAGCTTGCTGTGCTGGTCAAGGGTGATCTGATGTTCTTCCCAATATTGAGGGACTTTTTCCTGAAAAAAACAGGATGGTTGGGAGGTATGCAAAGTAAAAGGGTCGTGCTCCAACCACGAGGACCAAGCTTCCAAACAGACTGGCCAGTTCTTTACAGCTTTGCAGGTTCAGTCAGAATATAGTTGAGTTCTGAGACCAAAATACCTTTTTGAGGCATACAACTCATATGTTTCAATATATTTTTAAATTAACAAGTTAAATGAATGATGGAGACGTGATATTGTATAAATGTCAACTTCTTACCAGGCTGAAGAAGAGTTCAATAAAGCACAAATGATATTCGAGGACTTGAATAAGGAATTACGAGAAGAGCTGCCTGTTTTGTATAGCAGGTATGAAGAGATTTCACCTAAAGCATTGTTGAACACCTAGAACCCAAAAAATGACATTTTAACCATAGTCACACTGACTTCCAAGGAAGAATTTATGACAATAGCGTCTGGTCTCTTGCAATCTATCATCAAACAGCATTAACTATGCTGGATTAAGGGAGATCTCAGCTCAACTAGACCCCACCGTAATAGAAGATGCTAATGCATATCCAAGCAGATAAAGAACCAAAGGTCTTTTAGAGACGATGGCCCTAAACTTTGTTTCCCAAAAAAACCAAAGGAAAAGTTCATCATAATAATAAACTGCCATTACAAACCCCCCCCCCTCATATATTGTGCTTTATTGTAGTCGAATTGGATGCTATATCACCGTTTTCAAGAACATTTCTAATCTGAGAGATGTTTTCTTCAAAGAGATGAGTAAGGTAAGTATCAGTTTGTGGGTTCTGATATTAGTTGCTTTGGTACTTCTCTATAATCAGTAATTTAAGATTATTTTCATTTTTTTTTAAACATTTAAACTTCAGAGATGTAATGTAAATCATGCAACATATGATCATACAACACATTGTATTGTGGAAAATCTTTTATTTAGAATGCATACAAAATCCCATCATTTTTGTATAATGATTATTGTAACCATCTCTCATGGTACATTTTCTACTGTTTCTACTCATTTCCTGCTTGTTGAGAAATAACATATTACAAAAATAATTTTAACTTTTGGAGGAAAGGCAACAATTGAATACTTTTAAAGTGTTAACATCTTATGCGCCTTAAAACATTGGTTTGCTAATCTATAAGAACTGATAGCTTCCAGAACTATTTTGAATTCTTACATTGGGTTTATTTCGGGTGTTTTTTCATGGAGACTGATATTTCCACACTTCAATGGAGAGCTCAAGCTGGGGCCAAGTGAGACCCCTGGTTTCTTCTTACCAGGCATGTGTGAGCTGTGCTAGACTTGCTCACAAAAGCAACACAAGGAAACTGCTTGTTCACTTATTTATGTATCTTGGCATATTATATTTCCATATTCTTCCAAATAAAATGAATAATTTATTTTGCCTTCTAATTTTTCAAATGAACAATAACATTGACATCAGTTCCTTTCTATAGCTGAACCATGACCTGTATGAAGTGATGAGCAAACTGGAGAAACAGCATTCCAATAAAGTTTTTATCATCAAAGGAGTAAAAAGGTATTCTGTGTGTTTACTTTCTTGTTATCCCTATAATTATTCCTTTCCTGTCCAGTCCACTGACTTTAGGTAAAAAGAGCATTTAGTTTTACAAGTATTTTTGCTATTCTTGCAGCTAGTCACATTGACTCAACATGGAATATTGTGCTTGGCAATGATGTTGCATTGATAATGATTAGATTATTAACATAATCTTGTTTAAAATTATTATTAATATGCTACCACCAACACATATCACTTTTTATTTTTTCAGCAAAAGGAACTCTTTGATGATTTCATCTCCTATAAAGTGCACCAGTTCATTTTTTATGGCTTCAGTAGACACAGGGGTAAATAGTCCAAGCAGTCATGGCGCGTCCATGGACCAGAAGCTTGATAATAGTGATCCATTGTGCTCTGACACAAATGAAATACAAAATTCTTCCTTTGGGGATGGAAACGCCTGCAAATCACCAAAAGAAACAAAGGATGATCTTGAGCTATCAGGCAGTCTATTCAAGATGCCAATGGATGAAGTTGGCAAGACCTCAGAAGAATTTGAACAAGAATCATTGGAATCCAAAGAGGAATCATTAAATGACTCTACAGAAGAGAGCTCACAAGACACAAATCAAAAATGGCCTGACAAATCAAACAAGGGTGGTTTGGAGGAAGTAGTTATGGCGACTCCAGAACAGATAAAGCAGACAAACGTAGTAGACTCAACAGAGGAGTCCAATGCAATTGCACATGGTGATTTAGGAGACAATGCAAAAGGTGAAACAAAAAAGGGAAAATCAGAGGATCAGGCAGAGGAAAGTTCAAGGGAAAGGACAGAGAAAGACTTAGAAGAAGGAACACGTTGTAACCAAGGGGATACAACACATAGTAATACTGAGGAAAGTATCCAGCTAAGCACAGAAGAAATCATACCAAACAGACCTGTGCATGCAGCGCAGGAAGCAACAACGAACATGTTATGCAGAGACAATGTGCATGCAGAGAGGGAATCTGTGCACCATAAACAGGACACAAAGGACATCATACAGGGTGACAATGGGGACACGAAGGAAGAAGATTTAAGGGAGTGTCAAGGAGGCAAGGTACATGGAGACACAGAGGACATTAAAGAAAGTACTTCTAAAGATTTGACACAAGGAGATTCTGCCCTTGAAATTTCTTCAAACTGTAAAAATATGTCCGAAGAAAATGTTCTAGAGCCGGAAAAGGATTATAAGCAAATTAGCGCTGATGTGAAACAAGTTAACAATAAATCAACAGCAGAATATCTACCACAAGCTGAATGGAGCCATTTCACTTGTAAACATGACGAAAATGCCTCACACAAGGGTTCAGAGCCAGATGAGCCAGATTCTCAGACATCAGCTGGAACACAGCATGTAGATGATTGCAGCACCTCGGGTAAGGATTTTGTAATTCACTGATATATTCATTGTTGCACTTAGAATGTTTATAAAAACACAGAGTACCATGTCAAGATACATAGATGATATAGGGTGTGGTAACTTGTCTTGTCCCCATAAACAAAGGGAATGGGTTAAGGTGGGCGTTCTTAGAATCCTTCCCTCCCACAGTTCACTAAAGGAAGTGATGAAACAGGATGTGACGTCAAATGAAGGGTATATAATATAATACCACACATGGACTCCTTCAGTTCTCTCTTCCTTTTCCTCCATGGTGGATGTGGTAAGAGTCAGCTCCCAGCTGTGAGCTATTATCGGATCTGGAGGCTTTACATTGGGTGAGATCAAAATTGTGTTGAAGGGAATTGCTATATGTATAGAGGGAGAGATAAAAGGGGGTTGTTGTCCTGTGGGGTTTGGTTATTCTTGTGTATAAGATAAATGTGTTTGCTGTGTTGTTACCTTATAATAAATACCTTTGAATGTAGACGAACCTTTGTGAGATATATTTTTAGATTTGGTTAAAACAGCACATAGGGGTGAATGATTTGGGTGTTTTTTAGTTAATTTGGTAGGCTGAACCATAGTCAGCTGTCCTCCAATAATACTATACATTTAATTCTTATAATATACAAGGTAATCATGCAATCAGCAGCACACCCCTTAACCAACAGACAGGTACGCATCACTATAGTTTTACTTTTGGGTCCAGCATTACAACATACCGTATTTGCTCGATTATAAGACAAGTTTTTTTACAGAGCAAATGCTCTGAAAAATAACCATCGTCTTCTAGTCTTCTAATCAGACCTCAAATAGAGGTCTGACTACAAGACTAAGATCCAGATCCCCCGCAGCGCTGCAGGGGCCCTGGATCCTCCTCTCCTGCAGACGGTGGAGGTCTGGGGCTTCAATGACGGAGCGCCAGCATCACATGACCTTCCGGTGCTCCACCATAGAAGCCCCGGCGGAAGTGCCAGCAGCAGCCTCCACCGGCTACCCCACTAGACACCAAGGAACCTAAAACACGTGGAGAAGTCTAGGAAAGCACTAGTAAGTCGGGGAGGGTAAGAGTTGCATATGGGGGGTATAATGGCTTTCTGGAGGTAGAGTGGACTAGGGGGTTAAAAGAAATATCAGGGAGACAGAGTGGCAATTAGGGGTTTAAAAGGAATATCAGGGAGGCAGAGTGGCATATAGGGGGTTAAAGAAATATCTGGGGGCATATGTGCATAACTGGGGGCAGGTTGGCAAATAAAGGGAATGCATTTTTTTAATCATTGTTTTTATTAAATATGAAAAAATAGTTTACATGGGAATTAATATTTACTAGTAAAACTTTCTTCTTATAGGGTAGTCTTATATTCTTTAATAATTAATTAATATTCAAATTTCGGGGGGGTCATCTTATAATCAGGGTCGTCTTATAATCAAACAAATACGGTATTCAGCTGCCTTTGGCCTTAAAGTGGCAGAGCCACTTAGTTATCTCCGGCCGGGCTGGGATATATCTCAGATGGAATAGCATGAAGTCATTAGTAAAACATAGTACAGTAGAAATTTTGCAAGAGTACTTAGAGATCTTTCTTTTTGTTATTAATACAACTGCTGATCCCTTAATCTTTGTATAGACTGTCCCATAGTATCATGCACTTTATATAATATATACTGTGCTTTTGAACCCATGAAAGCAATTAAAAGCATCATAGAGATGGATACTGTTAACCCTTCATTATAATATATCATGTTTCTTTTTTATGCAGTCACTGAAAGCTACCACCAAGCCAGTGAAAGCAACCTCCCATCCTCCACAGACAAGAAACAAGAACTGGTACCTGAAGGAGAAGATGATGACCAAAGACTTTAGGGCTGGCACGTGTGTCATGTTAACATTTGTATGTAGATTCTGCATGCAGAAACAAGCATTTTTTTCAACATACCATTAATTTTACAATACCACCATATAATTTATGCTAAGCAATAATAAGCAGCTGTTTAGTCAGTATAATAACATAGCTTTAGATTACCAACATTAAGAATAGAGGCATGATTGAAGGCACCTGAACTATTTGGCTCTGGCAGATTGTAGGACAGTACTGTGTACTGATATTCCTACATAAAGTAACTGTCCCTTTGGGCTGGTAATTCAGGAATATCATCTGAGTTGGATTTTTTTTATGTATTTCAGGACGGCAGAAAATATTGACAGGTCGCCGGCTGCCACTTGTTGACATAAGTTCGACCGCCGGCAGGATATGCACAGCTATGCGCTACATTATGTTCACACACCATGCTGAAGCATTTACTATAACTTGTAAGAGTCCAATAAAAACTCAACTAAGAAACTGAAATGTCAAGTGTCAACTGCACAGGACAGATAGGAAACTACACTTCATGATGCGGTTAGTATACGCAAGGGGAGGATTAAATTAGATATTTTCTAAAACCATTTAAAATAAGCGCATACATTGATTTGTATGCTTTAAGGGCAACCTCTTATAATTAGCAGACATCTTATTTTATTCATTCTTTTAAATGTTTAATCAAAAAAGAAGTCGTTTCAGTTTTTGTTTTAACGCCAACTTTTGTGTCACATGACAGGTGCTCCCAGCAACAATTATGTATACAATGTGAACTAAGAATTATGTTTTTAATGCTGCATTTAGTTACAAAGGTGTTCAATTCAGCAGAGTAAGTGGAAAAATACAGTTCAATTACCAGGTATAGTGTGATGCATTTCAACGGCCACCTAAACATGATGTAACCCAAACTGACAAGGTTGCGGATATTTGAATGACCTGTAAATGCAGAAAATTGCTTCAAAATACATTACTTTTTAAAGATATTGCACTATTGGCAGGAAACAACTTCAAAATTGGACAATAAAATGAATTGTTTTATGTTACAACAAGTATTTCAATTACGGTAGTTATTTTAGTATCATCACGCACAACACACTTACACACAGAGTAACGTATCCAGGCACACAATGACACCCACATTAACAAACACTAACATACCCACACACACTAACATACCCACACACAGACACTAACACACAAACTAAATTACCCAGAAACACACGCTAACAAACCTAGAAACAGAGCCAGCCTTAAGTGTTCTGGCGCCCTGTGCGGACTACTTCTCTGGCGCCTCCTTCTCACTACCCCCCTTCTACCTATTTACTCCCTCTCTACTTCTCATTATCCTCACTTACCTTGTTCCCGGAGTCCTGAGGTGGCAGCGGGAGGCATCCGTCCGGAGTATGATGTCATATTCCAGCGCTCAACATGAAATGCTGGCACCGCGACGGAGTCATGGAGAGTGAGGGGCCCCGAGCGGTTGCTGAAAACTTCACGAGCAACCGCTCGGCGCCCCTGCATGGGACTTAAATTAAAGCATCGTTTTTTGTTTTTTTAATTTAAACTTTATTTAACATGAAGGATGTGCCGCACACCCCTAAGGCCGGCCCTGCCTAGAAACATACACACTAACATAACCAGACAAACACAGACACACAAACGCTAACATACCCAGAGACACTAACATACACAACAACTCACCGTGGGGATTGCATGGTTGCAGCATGAGCTGCTGCGCTACTAACAATAGGTCATGCAACGTGACATTACGTGACCCGTCCTAAAGAACATGACTAGGGGACCCCTGTAAGGGATGGCTGTGGGTCTGCCTCAGCCAAAACTTGGACTCCACTCCAACACAACATGCTCCCTCACCTCTAGTGAAATGTACTAACCCATACATTGATTGGCTCTGTTTTCACTGAATTTGTTTGGTTATTGTGCATCCTACCAAGCCAGGTGTTTTCTGAATGTGCGAGCATCACTTGTATTGATACTTGTGAACACTAGATGGCAGTGAACCAGTAAACAAATATTTACTATCACTCCCTATGCTATTTTAAGGTAACATTTCAAATATAGCATTGGCATTAAAATCACCGAGAAGTTGCAGGTTATGGGGGTTGTAAGTATTCTAGCTATCTCTAGTCTTGAATATATAATGGAATATGTAAAGACAATTCATTTAAATATTAGTATGATAAGCTTGCGAGCAGGGCTCTCCACCAAATGTATCGGTTTGTCTTAGTCTGTCAATTCTTGTCTTGTCATATCCCTTGAATTTATGTATTGTATTAAGCGCTGCGTAAACTGTTGGCGCTATATAAATAAAAGATAATAATAATAATAATAATAATAATAATATGCCAGTTAAGTAGTGGAAGCACTAGTCAGTTATTGGGCATCAGCAGCAGTTGTCTCCAGCTCCTGTTCTGAAGGACCCCAAACAATTTTCAGAATGGTCCCGCAAATTAACAAGGTGCTCTTTAATATGCACGACTGAATTTACTACCTAGTGGCGTCATGTATGCACTGCAAAACAAGACCTACAAGGTTAGTGTTTAGTTGTGAGCTAGCCCAATGCCTCCTCTATGATCTGATATTTCACACCATATTTGATTGGCTTTATGCACATGTGCATCGGGAGATCTTGTAAGGACCCTCACCAAGCCAGCGCAGAGTATAGGGGAATAGAGGAAAGGCTGTCTCTGTGGCTTTGCGCTTTTATGGAAGCTCTCAGACAGGCCATTATAATGAAGGCAAATTCTCATAGAAAGGCAAGCCTTTCTGCACCTCTATTTTTCCACAAATCTGGCTGCATTGCTCTGGCCCCTTGGAGTACTTCAGTGAAAGATCTCTGGGAGGCCTGGTTAAAAGATAACGGATAAACAGAAAAAAAGGAAGAACAGGAAAGAGAAGAAGCGGAGCTGCGGTAAAAGAGACAGGAACACGGAATAAGCCAAGCCAATGAAGAACGTAGGTAGACATTGAAAGCGCGTGGAAGAGTAAATGAGAGTGTGTGCAAAAAACAAAAAAAACGCAAATGAAAATTCAGTGTTCTCAGCTTAATGTTGGTTTGGGGCCTCTTCTCATTTTCGGACTTTCGTACAAATTAACAAAATTGGCAAATTTTGTTACAATTCCAATTCATAGAATTCATAGAATCCTCAGCCAAACTGATGCAAACTCCTAATACGCATCAGTTAATCTGATGTAAAGTCAAATACACTGAGCACATGCACTCAAACATATAATTCTCAGGCACACGTACCACACCTCAGAAACATTGGTTAAATTTCTCATGAAAAAACTATTGTACTGATATAGATGGCGTTTCCATTATTAAGCCAACTGTAGGGCAACTCTCCCTGATTGCTTCAGTGATCTCAGACAAAACATTACATACAGCCATCTGACCTGTTCTGCGCAGACGTCTTGCACATTAAGTACTATAAGAATTTAAAAGAAAATTCTGACTGTTTAAGTTTCAAAACCTCTTGTAAGTTCATGCATTTGGTTTTGGATCACATGACTGAGAAGTACTCCTTCTTCATGTGTGGTTGAGCCTCTTAAAATGGCTTATTTGCTTGCCTGGAACTGGCTGTAGATACAAAATGTAAAGCACATTTATTTAATCACAACATTCCTTACCTGTCTCGGATGGCTGGATTCATTCTATCTTGCATGCCACGTTGCTGCGCTCATACTTCAGAGTCACACAAAACTGCATTACATGACCCAGCTAAGTGTGTCCTTCCTGATCACTTCCTTGGGCTCCAGAGACTCTGGGCTGAAGAATACTTATATTATCTACAGTCCAGGCATACAAGTAGGAGGCAACTGGCACCATCAGAGGAGCAATGGGTCACCCACGTCTTTGAGGGAATGAAGATATGTGCTCCTCTTGCACAAACCTCCATGATTTTATTTGGTATGGCCTGCTGGAGCAGAAGGAACACATTAAGCAATAATCCACGGACTACTGACCTTATATATAGAGAGAGAGCATATAAGAGCCATTTAACTAAATACAAGTGACTGGCTACATACAGCATTATCTCATTTTGATGTAATGTTATGTTTTACATATGTTTAATAGGCGCTTGGCACAAGATAGTGTTAGACGTATAAAATATTAGTTAAAAAATATATATTTGTAAGATCCATGAATTCAGGAGTTAGTCTCAATGTGTATTAAATAGGGGACTGGCTGAGGTCTTGGGAAACTTCAGCTGAGATTCTTAATCACATGTAGGTTTTGTAAGGCTGGCATATTTCTTCATTATAAAGAAGACAAGGCCAAATGAAGAACAAAGGTGCTCTTCTTATAATTATTTACTGAAAGATGTAAGATCCCTGGAAAATTATTACATTTTAGTTACAAAGCTAAATTTAACATTAAGTGGATAAATACTTGTTACATCAACATCATTACCCCCCCCCCCCCGCTTTACAAACCTATTGGATATTACTGTTAATTGGTCCCTAATTTGGATTTTTTATATTTCTTTTTATAACATATTGGTACCAGTGTAAGAAATTATAATCTCGTTTGTAGGGCAAAAACATGTATACTGTTAATATATATAGAAGTAAAAGGAGATACTTTTGTTGGGGCCATATGGACAGACTATAAGGACTGAATGGTTCTCATTTGCTGTCGATTTCTATGTTTCAACATAATAAAGATGTAATTACATATGATATGTATTATATATGATATCTTATCTTCGATAAAAGACTCCATCTCCTCTTGGACCAATAGAGCTAAATTCATTTCCCTGTTACCTTTCATATCAAAACAAAATCAGTTTTCCAGGATGTGAACAAGATTTATAAGATTGTCTCCATTCATTGGTTAAACTCTTGTTTTTTGATGCCTTTATTTTCTATCTTGTAATAACCGCACAGCCTCTTCAAATAACAATGTATCATTTTTAATTATTGTCTTGACCTGTCGGTTGGTGTGGATTTAAGACGCACCCTGTGGATTATTATTAATGTAACCCTTCTCACACTGTCCTTTATGCATATATAATACTGATCCTGAACATCAACGCACTTCCTGGTTGCCTTATCAAACCTCCTACCTAAAGGAAGCAATAAATCCCCAGTAAATCTAATTTGTTTAATTCAGAGGCATAATGCAGCATGGTGGGGCACCCATTCGTATTAAGGAGTCCACCGTTTCATGTTTGGATCCTGTGTTAATCTAAATCATGGTCTATAACTCCCAACATACTTGATTTTCAAAAGGACAGTCCACATTTTCAGGCATTTTCCCAGGTAGCTGCCCCACCGTCTATCTTTTGGTGACTTATCGGGTACGGCGCTTGGCCTGACCTCCCACCCTGCCCACTTTTCTCTTTCGTCTCTGTTTACACTCTCATAGAGGACATTCATGTCATACATGTGTGACAAAGGAGTATTGCTTCCCCTTTAACGGCATTCCAAGCACTGTCTATTAATTATTCATCTCAATGCCCCTTTTCTGTGTCATGCGTACCCCCCTTCCTTTCTTTACCTGACATTTTCTCTCGTTTCATATAACTTTTACAAGTTGTGGTCACAATGTGTTAATTATATGCCGAGGTGAGGACACACATTCCTCGTTGCTCTTGTAGTTGAACTGGAAAGGTAAGACTGAGGGAACGCCTTAAGCTGCGAGTGTAAAAGTCTTATTAGCTGCGGAACGAACCAGGCTAGACACTCGCTGCCCTTGAATCTGCTTGCAAGGTATGTTCTCGTTTCCCCTTCACACATGACAATGTATGGGAAAAGTAGATAAATCAAGGCGTACGGTAGTACAATCTACTAGGGTTGTCTTATTTTTGGACAGAGCAAATGTTCGGGAAACAATGACTTCCAGTACAGTGCCAAGCTGGACGAGTCACATGCACTTGCTTACAAAAAAAATCACGCATTACTTAACGACTGGGAAGATTTACCTAAAAGTGGAGCAAAAAATTAAAAAATGGAAATATTACGCTCACAGCTTTTGAAAGGTCCACTAACCCACGGGAGCTCAATCTATCTATCTGTGTATATGGATCGGTGTTGAGACTGACTTCTATAATGTCCTAAAAACTGCTACTGGATTACTTATTATAGTTCCTAATCGTCCGTTCTTTTTCTGCTCACGATGGCAGCCACATCCACACGATGGATCTAAGCCATTCACATCCCTGATTTTTTTTTTTGTTTTTAATGTTAGTTGTGTTTTTTTTATACAGGAAATTCTAGCTGTATCTGCACCTATAATATTACAATATCAAACTTGCAATATATTGATTTCAGATTCCTATGACACGTTCAGCTTGTAATATCAGGAGAAAAACTTAGAAAGGTTTTCTCCTGTAACTGTACTGGAAATACTGGTATTTCATCAGTAATGCCATGCGTATCAAGTAGTCACCTATTATATTGCTGTAGAAGCACCAAGAACGAAAATGAAGCTTGAGTAGAATTATATGCTGCTTTTAGTAAATATGTACAGATTGTAAGATTCACCTGATCGCTGCAAAATAATTATTTTCATGGTTTTGTTTTTTAAGTCCACTGGGTCCTCCCTGAGTAAGTTAGAATCATATGACAATTGCAAAATGTATGAATCCCCCTGATATATAATTTTTTTCACCTCCTCCTCCATGTTCTCTGCTAGCGCTATATAAATAAATGGATGACAATGATTAGGCAGCTAAATTACATCACAACCCCTTTTATAGGAGCTGGGAAGTTGTAGACGTGGAAGTGGGTATCATTACGTTGTGGTGTTGTTGCTCAGCGCAGTATTGAGCTGTAAATTCAGATTTCGTATGATAAGAAAAGTTATGATTATGATATTATAAAATACAAGTTTCAGTGGATGCATCTGGTTCTAGTTTCCTCCACACACCTTCACCTTAATTACATTCTAAATGGAAGACTGACGATAATATGCACAAGGTTCGTAGTCCCTCCCAACGGAAAAAAGGTTAAAGGGACGGTGTAATGTCCCTGTGCAGTGGGCACAGACCCTCCACCCTAGACCAGAATGTGCTGCCATATCTGCCATCAGATGCTATAAGAGAAATAGCTTCCGCTTCAGATTTGATTGCCTGTGAGCTATAATGTACGTGTTCCATGTCTAAATGTGGTCCTAATGTATTAATCTTCCAGATGTGCTCATTATTACTCAGCATGTGCGTGCAGGAGAATACAGGAATGTTCTGCTTCTGTCCTAAGGTTTAGAACACGCGTTACGAGCCATGACTGGCAGGCACATCCTAAATCTCCTAGAAGGCAACACATTTAAAGAAATCTTCCCTTTCATAGCGGTGTTTAAGACGCATGCTTGGGTACAACACACTCAATTTCATTTTATCCATATTTGTGCTGTATCGAGGCCTATTATATATTTGTGCCTTCTATCACTTTCATCGAAACAGTTAAAATAAACATTCTTGAGTCATTTTTCTTTACTTCAATAGAAGAAAGAATGACCTGTTTCTCCAAAACAATGATGGACATTACACTGTGACACCCAGCCATAAAATCCAACATTAATAAAACCAGCCCAGGCAATGAAATAACTCAACCCTCCCACGTAATATAATCTTTCTCCTAGTGGGTGTACTAACCACTAATCAGCTGGTGCAGATAATGATTTGGCAGATTATTCTGTAACATGCAATGAGCCCCTTCTGATGACTCTTTATAATATTGTCACAACATCCGACAAAAGATCGTGAACTTTCCAAATCACCTGATGGAACTCCATGGCCATTTAAAGTTAGGAGGAGTATCTAACCCCGGCTTAGGACTGTAATAGTCATGTTTCTCCATTGGATGTTAATATTGACTTGGATAAAACCAAAAATGACAGTCAGGGCATCACTTATTAAGACATACTACGGAATGGTCTTATTGTCCTTATCTGCTGGGAAGATAGAAGAAAGAAGAAACTTGAACAAGAAATAACAAATAATTATAGCAGAGGTCAGGGAAAATAGATTGACAAAAACTGGATTATTAATAATAACGTAAATACTACTTAACAATAAGATCTGCTTCTATATGTACAGGAACCGAACTGGACTCTGTTACTATGTGAAACACTCCACGCGGTCACTAAGACCCTTCCTTTATCACGCTCCGCACCCAAGCATCCCATTTCCGATCCAAACATTCCTGGACTTCGCTGAAGCATGGATCACTGTAGCAAACTTAGCTGACTTCACAAATCACTGAAATAAAAACATAGCATGACCTAAATAGAAGTGAGTAATAGCATTTACGGTAGCTTGAAAGGGACAGTTTAATGTCTCCGGCAGCCTCATCAATGAAGACTGCCTACTAAAGCACTTTTGTGGATACTTATTATATGTGTTCTTCAAAAGGCTAAAATAAAGAAAGCACTGTATGAAGAAGCTGCAGCTCCAGTATTTGCAACACTAATTGGCTGCTTGAAGCAAAGTGCGCCAAATAGATTGTAAGCTTGTAGGAGCACTGGTGTGTTTCGAGCTATGATGTCATTTTGTCATTTAATTTCACTGCCCGCTGTTGCAGCAGTGCTGGGGATTCCGCTGGCGCTATAATAAATAAATGTGATGTAACCTAAGCCTTTGTCAGGGTTACCCGACGGCCTCTTTAACTGGGAATTAATATGGCTCATGGATATTGGAGGGCTGTTTCTAAATTCCCCCTGCCCTGCATCATGCATTAAGTACAAGCTCCTGCTAAAGGGTTAGCTTATTCTTTATACTGTAGCCTCTGCACGCCTTTATTTTGATCTGTACACTAAACGGGCAGGCGTCACTACCCTGCGCCTCACCCCCGGTGACTAACAGACTGCTGCGCTCCCAGCAGTGAAAGGGTTGAGAGGATGGGCGTGGCGGGCAGCGGCACTGATTAATGCCTGCCCCGCACCTGTAGCCGGACGTTTCCTCTTGTGGATGATCGTCAGTGGCGGGTAAGCGCGGCGCTCGGTGCGGCCAGGTGAGGGTAAGGAGTGCTGGCTTCTAATGGAAGTTCTAGCGCTATACGTTAAATCATGGGGCGTATAGGTCTGTGTATCTCTCTTCGCGGCTGCCACATTACGGCGGTGGGGTTGTGTTTGGGATCCGGTGGGTGCTGGCCGGGGGTCGCTCTGTGGTCGGGGCAGTCTGGGGCAGGTTCTACAGGGTGAAGAGCCTGTGTTTGCTTGCTGGCATTAATCTGTGCAGAGCACCGTTTAGTAGACAAGTCCCTGTGGCGGGTTAGAAGTAGCT